>PVKE010012456.1:0-38295 GCA_004027555.1 Craseonycteris thonglongyai | reverse complement strand
ACTTCAGTTAATGAGTAGTTTTTGCTGTAGTTGAAAAACTCCTTTTTTGTCTTTCCTTGTTCATTGTAATGATGTAAACCTTGGCTATATAAGTGATTGAATAAAGCTATTCAGGGCTGCTCCTATTGAGGACAGTCGGCAGATAATTTTGTCTGTCTTTAATTCCCACCGTTCGAACTCATGGACTTTGTTCAGCCAGGTTGGTTCCTGGTACATGGAATCAGTACTCTTTTCATCACTGTAGACTTGATGCCCCCATCCCCTCCCCCAACCTTCTTCCCCCTTACCCACAGGTAACCACTAAACTATTGACTGTGTCCATAAGTTTTTGTTTCTTTGTTTCTAAATTCACTTTTAAAAATCTAGATTTCTGTATTCAGAGCAAACAGTAAATTCAGACAATGCATGGTCTAACATTCTTGACTCTTCTACCAATAAATATACAGCATATCATGTGAATACATATATAAAAAATAACCTGTTTTATATCATTATTATGATAGTTAATTTTTTTTATTCAATATTTTAAAATAAGGTAAAATAATGATGAAAGAAGAAATTAAAGTATCTGTGATGTAAGAATAAAGAACAGAGAACACTGAGGAGGAAGCAATAAACTGCCTGCAGTTGAGGTGTTAGGCACGACTTAACAAGGGAGTCACATTTATATTGAGATCCAATGAATAGATATATAGCTAACAAAGGTAGCTAGCTAGATGTTTAGATAGATAGATAGATAGATAGATAGATAGATGATAGATAGATAATAAATAGGTAGGTAGATAGCAGATAGATAGATGATAGATAATAGTTGGATTGATAGATAGTAGATTGATTGATTGATTGATTGATAGATAGACAGATAGATAGATAGATAGATAGAAGTTCAAGTTCAAAAAGAGAACAAAGAGAGAACAAAGAGAGAACACTCTAGTCAGTAGGAAGAGTAACACAAAAAGCATGATAGATGCCATGTCAAATACTGGAAATAGAGAAGATATTTGATTTTTACCAAAACTGCAGCCTTTAACGTGCAAATAATGGAGAGCTGAGAATGTGCCCCTTTTATTTTTTTCTACTTTTGTCAACGATTTATATATTTAGTTGAATATTGTTAAATGACCCTGGTTATCACTGTGACTTTTTGAAGGAGAAAATGGATGAAAGTAGGAGACCAATTGAAAAACCATTGCAAAATACTTTACAATCAAAAAAGGGGAAGTCTGACATTTTGCAGAATCAGGGATGGGTTTAAGAATTCTTTTAAATCAAAGAAAGAAAAACAAAAAACTTGGTGACTAATTAGAGAGAAAGAATAAACAAGTAAGCAACATAAAGTAAAACTCTGGTAAATGGAGCTTGTTGATTTACTTACTCAAACAAAAAGATATAAATAAACATATATATTACAGAGAAAATGAGATGGAAAAAAGAGATTTATTTATTTGTGATGCCTGTAGTGCATCTAAACAGTGTGGAGGCATAAGGAATATAGTCAGTCAATAATATTAAAATTAACTGTACATATGTGCTGTCCAATGGGTACTAGATTTACTGGGATGATAGATGGGAGGGAGTAAAAACCGTGAAGCGATTAAGAAGTACAAAATGTTTTTAATAAAATAGTCATGAGAACATAAAGTAAAGCATCAGAAATATAGTCAATAATATAGTAATAAATATATGTAGTGCCAGTTGGGTACTAGACTAGTCAGGTGGATCACTTCTTAAATTATATAAATGTTTAACCACTATGTGGTACACTAGAAATTAATATAAAATAATACTAAATTTCAACTGTAATTGAAAAATGGATAAAGTCAATTGTCTTAGTTATCTTATTTGAATAGCACAGTATTGAAAACTGATGGACCATTGTTTGAGGAGTAGGTCAGACCTTTAAATTTTCTCCATTTCAGGTACATCATTTATAAAGTATTTATAACAATACTTGTCTTGCTGAGTTAATGAAATGTTCAAGAAAATATAAAATGAGATAAAAATACCAAACTAAAATATCTGCAAAAAATCCATTTCAAATTTAAAATCCAAAAACATTGAAAATAAAAAGATGGAAGCAGATACACTGTACACACAATAAGCATACAAAAACTGATGTGACTTTATTAATATTAGACAAAGTAAATCCAAGAGAAAGAAGTATCATAAATAAATAAAGATATTGTATAACGTTACAACGGTTAATTCTTCATGAAGACATTGTACTCCTATGTAAATGTAAAAACTAGCAGAAGTAAAGAGGAAAATACAGATACCGGTAAATCCACAATCATAGATGGACTTACTGGTAATACTCAACTTTCATCAATTGATAGAATAAGAAAGAAATCAGAAATGACCTAAAAGATTTAGTAGTGTTATCAATGACCATGAATTTACTAATAATTATGTAGCAACACTTCATCCAAAAATTGCAGAAAACACTCATTATTTTCAAGCCAACATGGAATGTTCACCAAATTAAATCATGCTGGGCCGTAATACAAATATAAATACATTTCAAAATAGTGAAACCATTCATAAAATGAATACTCTCTGAACATAGCAAAATTAAACTAAAATTTTAATAATTAATTTAGTGAAATATCTATATCTCCCTTCCTAAAACTATTTTGACTTCAAACAACATGATTCCAAATAACCAGGGAGTCAAAGAATAAATCACAAAAGACTTTAAAATATTGTTTACTTGATGACAATAAAAGACAATATATCAAGACATCTAGGGTGTAGCTTTAGAAAATAAGGGAAGTTTAAAATCAGTGTTAAAAATGTCCATATTAAGTAGTGAGATATAAAATAGTAAATGAAACCAAAGCTAAGGAGAAGGAAGGAATAATAAGAGAAGAAATTAATAAAATGTAAGAAAATGTACAGAAAATTAACAAAGATGAAAATTAGTTCTTTGAGAGAATTGATAAAATTGAAAAGCACTAGCAGCATTGATTGAGAAGAGGAAAACAAACAAACAAAAGAAACGCAAATTACCAGTAGTAGTAATGAAAGGCAAGACATCTCTGTAAGTTTTTTAGACATTAAACATATAGTAAAGGAATATTATGAACAACTGAGGTCAATAACTTTGACAACTTGGAAAATATGAACAAATTCCTCAGAACACAACTTTTGAAGACTGATGATATAATCAATTGTACATTGAAAACTAAAACATTCAAGAGAAAAATTGAAGTCCTGAAAAAATGGATAGATGAACCATGGTCATGATTTTTGGAAAACCATTAAAATAATTTTCTCCATTAACCTACAGATGCAACTTAATCCCAATGAACAATCCAACAGATTCTTTTGTAAAAATTCAACAATTGGTTTTAAATTTGTATGAAAACGCAAAGGTTCTTGGATAACCAAAACAATGTTTAATAAGAAGAAACTGTAATAACTTCACTATCTATTTCCAGAAAATCTTTAAGGACACAATAATTATGCTCGCAGGAACACGAAGTAAAGAGTGAACCAAAAGAGAAAACTATTTGATTTTTAACAAAAGTGAAAAGATAATTCAATTGAGGAAAGAATGCCTTTTTTAGCAGATTATAAGAGAACAACTGGCTAACAGAACACAAATTAAAACACTTACCTCACACTACACACAAACACACACACACACACACACACACACACACACACACACACAAACACTTCAAATGGATTGTATACCTAAAATGCAAAAACTAAAATTATTAAGCCACTTGAAAAAAAAAAAAACTTTATGTACTTGGAAAAAGCATAGCTTTATTTAAGAAGACAAAGAAAAACAATACTCACAAAAGAAAATAAATCATAAATTATACTACATCAAAATTTAAACTTCTGCTTGACCAAACTAACCATTAAGAAAAGAAAAAGGAGGAGATGCCAGGATGGTTTAGTGGGTTGAGCTCTCATCTCGCAGCCGGGGATTCTAGGATCATATCTCTGCCCCAACCCATGTGGACCCATATGCTGAACTGGGGTGTGTGCCCCCAGTTTGATTCTCACCAGTTTTGCGGGGTGTGCTTCCCATGTGGGAGGCCCCCACCAAGAACTAATGACTTACAACTATGGATACTGCTCTGGGCCTTCTCCTTCCCTCTGTCTTGCTCTGTTAAAAAAAAGAGATAAAGGAAAGTCAGAAACTGAGAAATATATTTTTAATATCTATATCTGACAAAGTACATATCTTTTGTATCCTGAAAGTATAAAGGACTCCTACAAACCAATTTGTAAAAGAAAGAAAGAAAGAAAGAAAGAGAGAGAGAGAGAAAGAAAGAAAGAAGAAAGAAAAACAGAAAATCAATCTAATTAAAATATGAGCATAAAACTTTGTTCCAGTTGTTTATTACTGAGTAAGGAGCCATCTAAGCTTAATGATGAAAAGAAAACAAAAGACCCTACCATTTATTTGGTCACAAATCTTCCATTTGAAAAAGACTCAGAAGGAGGATCATTTATCTGCTTTCTGTGGCAACAACTCAGATGGCATGAAGACTCAGGAACTCAATGTCTGGAGGTTAGAATCATCTGAAGGCTTGTGCATTTACGTTTCTGGAAGATGTTCGTGGGTGGTGATTGGTACTGCATCAGAGGCTATGCACATCCTGTCCATGTGGCAGCTTGCTTCCTTGTAGCAGAGTGCTTGGGTTCCAAGGATAAGCATCCCAAGAGAAAGTGGAAGTTGAAGGCTGTTAAGGTCTGGGCCCAGAAACTGGCACTGCGGAACAAATGGCACCTGTTGCCTATTAACAGGAGTAGCAGGCCAAACACTTGTGTCCATTGCATCTTGGTATCAAAGTTGCCCCAAACAAAAACAAAAACAAAACCACAACTTGGTTAAGAGCTTACATAGAGAAGAGACATGGCTTGTTTCAGTATTGGGCATCTGTACCCAATAGTCTGTGGATTCCATCTGGTAGCTGTTGCAAAGCAATTAACTTATATATGCACATTTTGTGCTGCAGCAGAAGGATCCTGTTCCCTCCTCACAAGGGACAGATATGCAGTGGGGTTGGTCAGGTGTTGTATGACAAAATGAAGCAGAAAAAAGGAACAAAGTAATGTTGAATCTGAAATAGGAAAAGATATTCCTATAAAAGGTGACAAGTCCAGCACAGGTTCTGTGGACTCTTCTTCCCTTGGTGAGAAAATGTTCCATGCTCCAGGCTCATTGTTATGTGGATGAATGGGGGTTGAAGAAATACATGCACAAGACTATTTTTCCCAACCATCACAGTGTTTCTTCTGCCATATTAGATTGGTCAAATAGTCACACAGCCTAGATCCAATGGAAGAAGCTGTAGAACCTATTATTTCATGGAAGAAGAGTACCGGTAATAGAATTTTTAGACCATGTTTTAAAATGACCACAGTCTAACTAACCTCTGGTCACATATCATTTATATCTTTCATAACTAAGATACACTCACCCTTCTTCAAAAACACTCGGATAGGAGAAGCCAGGATGGCTCAGCAGGTTAAGTGCTTGCCTTGCAGCCCCGGGGTCTGAGGATCGAGTCCTGGCCCCGGCCCATGCGGACCTATATGCTGAGCTGGGGTGTGCTTCCCATGTGGGAGGCCCCCAGTTTGGTTCTCACCAGTGTGAGTTTCCCATATGGGAGGCCCCCAGTTCTGCTTCCAGTTTTCAGAGGTATGCCTCCCATGCAGGAAGCCCCTTAGTCTAGTTCCAGCCCTGAGTCCCCCTCTGCTCCTCCCCCACCCACCTACACGGAACGAAACCATGTTGAAAATTAATGCTGTCAACTATGGAGATTGCTCTGGGCCCTCCCCCTTCTCTCTCTCTCTCTCTCTCTCTCTCTCTCTCTCTCTCTCTCTCTCTCTCTGTTGTCTCTGTCACTCTGTCAAAAACAATGAAATAAATCTAACAATCCTCATAAGGTTTCCCACTGTAGTTAGGCTTACATGTACAGTAAACACAATTTACCCTATTAAAAAAAAAAACCACCTCAGATACCTTATCTATTACTTCATTGGCCTCAATTTTAAAATTCAAGATCTTGTCATCTAAATGAGATACTGGTGAAGACAAGATGAATTTCTTTTCTACTTCTTACGTGTGGTTCCTTTCCATATAAAGATCTGTGAACTAAAGTAACAAATCATTTGCCCTCAACACATCCAACATGTGATATATTAGTGAAAGAGGCAAATAACTGAACCACTACTACAGACACATTTAAAAGGAAGGAAAATGTGAGACATACATCAGTCAGCGGTCAGTAACAATTTGGAAATCCAGGTGGCTACGGTACATGTTGCCACTGTCTTGATTAGGGTCAAGTACTGCTTCCTGATTAATTCTCTATAGCTCTGGCTCCATACTTTTTTTTTATTTCTCTCTCTCTCTATTTAAAAGATTCTGTGAAGCATTGCTTTAGATCTTCCTGAGATCTTTACAATAGATCTTAAAGTACTAACTAGATTTGGTCTTTGCTCTGAAATGTTTCTTTCCTTCTTTCTTTCCTCCTTCCTTTCTTTCTTCCTCTTTCTTTCTTTCTTTCTTTCTTTCACTTTATTTTATTTTATTTTATTTTATTTTTTACTTTGAAAATCTTTTGCCATCTGGAGAGGCTAGGAATGAGGAATGGTTTTAGTTTCATATCCAGAACATCCTGATTCTTTGATATTTAACAGTTCATTCTTTAACTCATCCTTATCCTCTTGCATTTTATCATACACAAGAATACATAAAAAGGCCCTTTTGGTAATCCATCTCAACTAGTTTTTAGCTATATGAGAGATCAACAGACTATGCTGTGTGAGATAACATCTATTTTTATAAATAAGTTTTATTGTAATGGTCATGCAGATTTATTTATGTTTCTATGGTTGTTTTCACACAATAATATATTTCGGTAGTTGTGACAGATAGCATGTAGACTGAAAGTCTGAAATACTTATTATCTGGCCCTTTAAGAAGAAGTTTGCTGGCCCTTGATAAATTTATCTTGGTGTTTAACTGGTACTTTGGCAAGTTTTCTATTTTCCATGTTACTTCAGATACTAGTATTGCCACATCTCTCACCAGTATATTTCGATGATTCTCTTTTCTTCAGGTTCCAATTATATTTTCGTCAGATTACTTTACTGTCACTGACAGCCTTCTATATTTTCTTGAGTTTCTGCTTGAGGTCCTTAAGATTTCATTATCTTTTGTTTTTTCTTTCATCAATCACAAAGCCAATGCCACATAATATAGTTTTTGTTATGCATTAACTAAAATCTGTTCTAATGCTGTATAGCAAACCATCTCATAACTAAATGGCTTCATACAACAACAATCATGTATTTTGTGTTTATGAATCTGCAATCTGGGTAAAGCTCAGTTCAGAAAGCTAGCTTCCCATAATGCAAGTTGGTGTTAGCTGTTGGTTCCTATCCACGTGGGACTCTCTGTAAACTTACTGGGTTTTCAGACTGTTTTTTTTAATTTATTTTTTTTGTTTTGGTTTTTGTTTTTGACAGAGAAAGAGAGAGACAGAGACAGAGAGAAGGGAGAGGGCCCAGAACAGTCTCCATAGTTGCACATCATTGGTTTTTCCACATAGTTTCATTCCACGGATGGGTGCGGGGCTGCACAGGGCAGGAACTGGGCTGGGATCTCACCCGGTGAGAACTGAACTGGGGCACTCCCCAGTTCAGCATATGGGTCCACACAGGCCGGGGCCAGGATTCAATCCTCGGTCCCTGGAGCTGCAAAATGAGAGCTTAACCCACTGAGCCATCCTGGCTTCCCTTTTTTTGTTGTTGTTGTTGTTGTTGTTGTTGTTTTTGAGAAAAAGAGAGAGAGAGAGAGAGAGAGAGAAGACTGCTTGATAGCTGGGTCTCAAGAAAGTGTATTCCCAGATAACCAGGTAAAGCATATAGCCACTTATAATCTAGTCTCTCAGTCATATAACAACACTTTCACCATATTCTATCCTCCAAGGCAGTCACTAAGCTTTACCCACTTTTAAGAGGAAGTGACATACACCCTACTGTCTGATAGTAGGAATGTCAAGAATGCATTATATGAGAAACTTATGTTATGGGAGATCTTATTGTGGCTATTTTTATTATTGTTATTTTGAAAAATACATCTGCCACAGACTTCAACAGATCTTTCACAAAAGAAGATAGACAGATTAGACATAAGCATACACACTTAAAAGGTGCTCGATATCATTTGTTAACAGGGAAATGCATATTAAATTCACAACAGAACACCATCTCATAGTCACAACCATTTCACATGGCTAAAATTAAAAAGACTGATAATACCACAATAAATGCTGACAAGGATGTGGAGTGATAGGAATTTTCACATATTGCTGGTGAGGCCATACTACGGTACAGCCACTTTGTAAAACTGGCAGTTTCTTTGAGAGTTAATAGCAATTCCACAGTTAGATATTTACTTAGGAGAAATGAAATATTGTCCACAAAAGCCTTCTACAAATATTTTAAAAACTGCTTTATTCTTAATAGCAAAAAAACTAGAAACAACCCAAATTTCCATCAATAGGAGAATGGATAAACAAATGTGGTATATCCATACACACAATACTATTCACCAATATATGTTAGTAAACTCCTGACATGTGTAAAAATGTGAGGTGACTCTCAAAAGCATTATGTTAAGGGAAAGGATCTAGATACACAAAAAAGTACATACGACATTCAATAGCAAGTAAAACTATCTATGGTATTAGGAATCAGAACAGTACTTACCTAATGGGGATAAAATTAATTTGGGGTTGATGAATATGTTCCGATCAAAGTGGTAATTGCCTGGGTTTTACATTTGTCAAAATTTATAGATTTTGTCAAAAATTATGGATTTTTGTTTGAAATAAAATTTGCTTCATTAAAACAGTTTTAAAACTAATTGAGTTGTACACATAATTTGTTCCTTTTTAGTATTGTTATATTATCGTAAAAACACTTTAAAGAAAATTTGAAATAAACCCACGAGATGTTTTAAGAAAAATATATGTAGGCATCTGTCCTGCCTATGACGCTGACCACCCCTGCCCCGTCTTTACCAGCGGTATGGATGCCCTAGAGTTACTCTTGGCAGTTTTCTGTAATAATTTGAACTTGTTTTTGAATCTTCAGTCTCTGTGTGATTCTGAACTCTCAGATTTTCAACATCAATTCCATCCCTTGACACAGACATCCTAGCTTTCATGAATGTAGCCATTTTCAAACTTGAATGTGCCCAGGAATCTTGAGAAACTGTAAGTTCTGACTCAGGAAGTCTGGATTGGGATCTGAGAGTCTGTACTTCTAACAAGCTCCCAGGTGCGGTTGCAGCTGCTGCTGGCCCAGGGACCGCTCTTGGAGGGGCAAACCTCTAGTGCACTCTAGTGTGGCTTTCCTCTTTGACTCACTGCCGTGAGCTACCTCAGGCAGGAATCTCTTCCCATTTCTGGCACCTTGAATACAAACTCTGACACCATTCTCCAGATCAATTCCTGTGCCAGGCCAACCCCACGCCCAACACAAAGACATTATTTCACCTCTATCCTCACAGAAAATATGTGAGTATCTCATTAATCTAGAAAATAAGCTTTTTCACTGCCGTTAATTTTCCAAATAACTGAAATTTATTTTAATCTATATTTAATATTATCTTTGTGCATCTAACTCTTTGTAAAACTCATTAAACTTCCCTGTGGTCTTAAACAGAGAATACTAAAAATGATTGACTCTTTCATTATTAACTCAGGGACATTATTAGTCTGTAATGCAGCGATACTCTCTGGAGCTATTGAGATCTGTTTATTCCTACCTAAAGTGGTCCTACACTGCAATTCTTCCTGTGCTCTTGTGTGCTTTTGGAAATGATTTGGCTTTCCTAATTCCCTGACAGACTCTCAGCTGCTAGTTCTTATTATTAGACTTCAGATTGCCTGACTCAAGCAGGCATCTTTCCCTTTTCTAATTGCTGTTTTGATTCAATTATTAAAATTTAGAGTGAATACCAAGCAACAGTATTCTACATTTGTTTGAAATAAAAGTAAAAAGACTCTGGATGAGGACAAAAAGCTTTCTCCTATAGGAAGATAGAGGGGGGTTAGTATCTAATTTGTAGCAATTTGGCAACTTGGAGACTACTTTTGCTTTCTTTTTACCGGTATTTATTTATTTTTTATGGGCTATGTTCTACAGTAGTGTTTATGTTGGGTTTACAGACAACTTACAATAGGATCAGCTGTGGTGCTTACTGAAAATTCAGATTCTAGGTCCCAGTTTTGGAGATGTTTATACATTCAATCCTGAGTTGGACACAGGATTCTGTACTTAGCAAAAACCTCAAAGGCTTCCTGTGCCCAGTAAATTTGCAAACCACTGTTCTTGTGTATGTGCCACTGCAAGTTGAAGATCAAGGTACCTTCTTTAAATTCCCATGGCAGCATCTTCTTTGTCCTCTGTTTTCTTGATTGGCTAGGTAAACCTCTCCATGCTTCACTAGAAGACTTGTTTGTCACAGTTAGGAGGTTTCTTATCTCTGAGTGACTCAATTTTTTTCATTCCTTGGGAGTGGAAAATTAAATGGAAATGTACTAACTGAAGGGACTGGTCGGTGGCCCTTCAGACTTAAATGTTGACTGGATAAAGCATCCCGGCTGCCAATTCACAGATTGGCCAACAAATTAGTTTTTCCTAGATGAAAAAGACAGCTATACAACATAAATTGTGAACTTAAGCTCACCTTGTTGACATGAAAGTAATTTTCTTTACTCAAAATATTTATGGGATATCTAACAATAACTCTCATCAGAATTTTAATAAACCCTCTAAAAGTAACTCATCTTTAATTCTTACCTGTCTAAAGATTCATGAGACATAAAAAGAAGTCCAAGATATTGTCTAAGGTAGAAAGAAGAGAGAAAAGATCTCTGAGACAAATTCTGGTGGAAGGCAAATTCCTTCCTTCCCTGTCCCTATGCCTGTACCCTTGCAGTTGACCACTGTAGAAAATTATGTTCTCATGGTCACTGTCCTCAACTTGGTGGCCTGTAGTGTTTACATATCTTGGTATATTTTACTGAACATTTGGTTCTCCCACTCTCTACAATAATCAATTCATTCAACAAATATTTATTGAGTATTTATGAGCCAGGCACTGAGCTACCTTCTAGGAACACAGTAGTGAAAAAGCAGATAAAAAGCTCAGCTCCTGATGATCTTTGTATTCTAGCAGAAAAAAACAGACAATAAACAAAACAACAAAATTAATGTATTTAATATGATAAGTAATTATAAGTGCTAAGGAGAAAGTAGAAAAGAGGGGGTAGGAATAAGAAATATTGGCAGGACAGTTGTAATCATAGTATGGCCAGGAAGGCTTCTCTCTCAGATATATGTATATAATTTCATTGTTTGAGATAGCGACAGAGAGACAAAGAGACAGAGAGAAGTGGGAGGACCCATAGTTGTATATCATTAGTTTCAACATAGCTTCATTCCACACAGGTGGATGAGGGGCCACCCAGGGCGAGAACTAAACTGGGGGCCTCCTGCATGGGAGGTACACCCCAGTTCAGCATATGAGTTTGCACAGGCTGGGGCTGAGATTCTATCCCCCAACCTCATGGCTGCAAGGCAAGCACTCAACCTATTGAGTTACCCTGGCATCCCCAGAAAGGCTTCTCTGAGAGAAAAGTTTTGAGCAAATCCTGAAAGATGTGAAGAAACTATTAGGATATCTGGAGAAAGAGAATTCCAGGTAAAGGAAGTGATAAGTGCAAAGGTCCTGAACTAGGTCATGACTGGTGTCTTCTTGGGAAGCTGGTGTTAAGTGAACAGTAAGAAGGTAGTAGGAAAAAAACTCAGAAAAAAAACACAGGTAGGGCTAGAATTGCATAATGTGGTAACTTACAGAAGCGGTCCCCAATCTTGTTGGCACTAGGGGACAGTTTTGTGGAAGACAGTTTTTTTACTGATGGGAAAGTGGGTAGGAAGGAGGATGCAGTTCACAATAGGGTCCACACTCCTATGAGAATCTAATGACTCCTCTGATCTGGCAGAATACGGAGCTCATGTGCTAATGTGAGTGAAAGAGGACAGCTGTAAATACAGATAAAGCTTTGCCTGATACTCACCTCCTGCTGTGTGGCGCTGTTCCTAATAGGTCACAGACTGTACTGGTCCATGACCCAGAGGATTGGGAACCCCTGCCTTACAAGACTTCCAAAGAATTGTTCAGTTCTTCCTCTGAATGAGATGGGAAGCCATTGGAGGGTTTGAGCAGAGTGATGTGATCTGACTGGACTTTAATAGGCTCGTTCTGTTGCAGCATTGACAGTAGATTGGGGAGACATGAGGGTAAACATAGCATGAATGGGTTACAGGTTGTTGCAATAAACTAGACTATAAATGAAATTATTTCTAAATTTGTATACTGTTGTCAAATTTCCAACATACCCCTTTCCCACTCACTCTTAGATGATGGTGCAGCCCACTGGGAAAATTGAAGTAATTTTCCAAATTTGGAAATGAGAAAAATACCTCATCTTTGTATCTGCAACTGCTTTGAACCTCTCTTCCTTTCTTTTAATCACAACACAGAAAATTATCTTATTCTAATGAAAGATAAGTAGTGAAATACAGTGAGTGAGTATATTGGTTCTGGAAATAGATGAACAAAAGTTATTTCTGTCTTCTCCAATTAAATTCTGTGTGACTTGGACAAATTGTTTAGTAGTCTTTGCCTCAGTTTCTTCATCTGAAATATGAGGGAAATGGTAAAAATTTCTTCAACAGATGTTGTGAGGACACTAAAAATAATAAAAACAATATATTCCCATTTGAGATGAGAACCTGGCACACAACTAGAGCTCAGTAAATTTTAGTTTTACCTCCCATGCATACTACAGAGCTCATCTTACATCTTCTTTTTTATTTATTTTTATTTTATTTTTTATTTTTATTATTTTTTGACAGAGAGAGAGACAGACAGAGAGAGACAGAGAGAAGGGGGATGGCCCAGAGCAGTCTCCACAGTTGACAACGTCAGTTTTCCATGTAGTTTCACTCCACACGTGGGTGCGGGGCTGCGCAGGGCAGGAACTGGGCCGGAAGCCTCCTGCATAGGCCCAGGCAAGAACTGAACTGGGGGCACACCTCAGTTCAGCACATGGGTTCGCATGGGCCGGGGCCCGGAATTTGATCCTCAGGCTCCGGGGCTGCAAAGCAAGTGCTCAACCCGCTGAGCCATCCCAGCTTCCCCTATATCCTTTCTTGAAAATAATACTCAAATGATGATTCTCCCTTTCACCTGAGTCATTATCATTGTCTTCCTGACAAGATTCTCCTCTTAGATAATTAGACATACTCATATCCTCCCCATCTTAAAAAAAAGAATTCTCCTGGACTCTATTAACTCAGGTTTTCTATAAACTAGAAAAGTGAGTCAAGGATGGACATAATGCAACATAATGAGGTGTTATCAAATAGCTACTTTTTTTCTTTAAGCTCTGAAGTCTCTAACAGGTTGTTCAACAGATAGGACTGCTTGACACTTGCAACAATTCTGCAACCTTTAAGAAGAAAATGTGCCCGCTAGTAGTCCCAGGAGAAAGAAAGGTAAAGGAATTGACTTGCTTAACTTCCTTCTAGCTCTTGATTTCCACTATCCATTGAGTTCTGTGGTCTGGGACTCTTAGATGCCAGATTCCATGTTGGAATGTGTTAGTATGTCTGGAATTCATTCAAGTTCAGAAGTGACAGGAGAAGCTGGAAAATCCAGTGGTGCAGCTGGTCATCTTGGCTGTTTAAAGCAGCCAAGAGGGAAAATCTGGATTCCCAGGGTAAGTGACTGGTTGAGTCCAGACAAGGAATCTATGTTGGTCAGACAGAGTTGATAGGCCTGCAGTGAGGCTGGCAGTGCCCAAAGAATATGCATCACATAGTATTTATGGCTGACATAGCCTTATAGATCCTCAGATTTACTCCTGACTCTTCAACTCTACAAACTTCTTAAAAAGATTGTCTATATACTCTGCCTCTTCTTTATACCTTATTAACTCTGAAATTTGGTTTCCACACTAACCTGTACTCGACTGACTCCCAGCACAGCCTTTGGTGACCTCCATGACCCTAAATCCTAGTAACATTTTCATTTCTTATCTTATTTGACTTTACAAAATCATTTGCTACAAACTGACAACTTTCTTCTCTGCCCTTGGCTTCCAATATGGGACCTCTTCCATTTTTCCACCTATCTTCCTGGTTGCTGCTTTTCTCCTTCTCCTCTACTGTGACTTCTTTAAATGATAAAGTTCCTCAGATATGCATTCCAGACTGCCCTGTCCTCTACTCGTTCTTCCTTGGTATCCCATCCATTCTATGGCTTCAACTACCATGTAGAATCGAGAGCTGTCTTCTACAAAATGATGTCTTTGACCCAATCCTTTTTTCCGAGCCCCAATCCAACTGTTGACAGTCCTTTTTATATTTGGTATTTGTATAGACACCTCAAACTTTAACCCATACTTAAAATTAATGTTTAATATGATCAAATTTTAATCCATGCTCTGCCCCACAAAGTAAGTCCTTGTTTTTTTAGTAGACAGCCCTAATATCCTACCTCATCACTGACACCAGAAGTTTGAGAATCATCCTTGTCTTCTCTCTCCCTTGTGTACAAATAGTCACCAAGTCTTATAAATTTTACTTTCAAAATCTTTCTTGAATTTATCTTAGTTCAGTACATTTCTGCCCCATGTCAGAGCCATCTTTTGCCTGTACAAAAACAATGACCTTATCATTGTTTTTGTCTCATGGAAAATTCCAATCTATTTGTCACGTTGCAGTAGAAGTGACCTTTTAAAAATATTTCCTAGACTCTAAATCCACTTCCCAGTCATTAATTTCCTCCCCTCTCTTTTTCCTAGTTGAATAGAAAAATGTCTTCTATATACCTACAATTTTCATTCCTGGTATCCCATCTTATAATCATAATTGTCACACTCCAGGAGTTTTTACTTCTCAGTGATTCATTTTTCCTGTTCCTACTCTTCCCAGTTAAACTTCTCAAAAATGTCCTTAAACTTGCAGTCTACATTTCCTCAGGATGGTTCCCAATCCTATAATTATGCATTAACCCATTCCTAGATGAGTTTCATCCATCCACACTATTTGTTGAGATGTTGCTAAATCCATCGGGCATTTTAAAGGTTTTATTTTACTTAACTTTGTAACAGCATTCAATAGTGTAGGTCTCTCCATCTTTCTTGAGACACTCTTCATTTTCTTTTCTCACAAAGCTTCAGTCTTATCTTTTATAAGTTCCTTTTGTCTTTGTAATCTCTTCGCCCTTTACCCAACAATTAAATGTCAGGTTTACTATAGGCCCTTTCTTTCTTGGCAATTTCACCCATTACTATTCCTTTAAATGGCAATGTATACATAACATACTAAATTCAAATCTCCAGCACATGCTTTCCTCTTACCTTCAGATACAGACACATGGCTACTTATATCTTCTCTTCAATATCTCAAGAGAACCTAAAACTTAAATTTCAAAAACAAACTTATAAAATTCCACCTGAAACCTTGTGTTTTCCATTGTTCTTTATCACTGTGAATGACACCACTATACTTTGAATTTTGAAAGTCAGAAACTTAGCAACTATTTACTCTCATTCAATCATTAATTTAATCTTTCATTAAGTCCTCTCATTATGACTGTCTATCCACCTAAATAATGTTTTCTGTCTCATAGGATTAGCAACTCACTCCCATGCCTGAAATAATTCCCTGAAATCATTTGGCCCTTAAGATAAAGTTTACCATTCTTATCGTACTCTATAAGGAAGGCTTTGACATGACCTGGCTCTTGCTTACTTTTCTGATTTTATTTTGTGCTAATTTTTTGCTCATTTCTCTGTAGACACAATAATCTATTTTCCTCTGTGTCTAATGCAGTGAGATATTTCTGTTTTCAGACCTTCACAATTTCCCAACACTCGGTCTTTTTACCTATCTATTACTGACCCATGAGTTTTGGTTTTATATCTAGTCCACAGAGAATTCTATTACTGGAATTAAGTTCTTCTCTTATATTTTCATTGCATAATTTATATTTCCTTTGTAAATCTCATCACAACTATAATTAAATAATTTTAATGATGAAATATTGATAATTATGTGTCTATATTTTAATTAACTAAGCACTATAGACTGAATTATTGTATTGTATATCAAATATACAATACAATAGATATTGTATATCAAATTCATGTATTGAAACCTTAAACCCCAATGTAATGGGATTTGAAGATGAAGCCTTTGGGAGGTAATTAGTTTTAAATAAAGTCATGAGGTTTCATGTTTATGATAAAATTAGTGCTCTTAGAAGAACAGACACCAGAGAGTATTCTTTCTCTCCTACTGTATAAGGACACAGCAAGCCATAAAGAGCGTCCTCACTAGAAACTTAAATCAGTCAATTAATCTTGGACTTTCAGCCTTCAGAACTGGTAGAAATATGTTATGTGACCAGTCTGTAGTATTCTGTTATGGCAGCTTGAGAAAACTAATACTCAATTAGTAATACTCAGTAAGTAATTAAATAAGTTTAAAATAAGATTTGCCTTCATACCATAGACATGGTGAAGGCAAACACTATATCTGTCTTGCTCCTTGTTTTATACCGAGTTCCTATACCAGCGGTGGGTCGTAATACTTATTGGACGGATATATGCTATACTAATGATGATTTAATATTCATAAACTCTTGCATTTTATTTGTTTGACTCCAGTTTCTCTGAAAACTCTCAAATTATCCACAAACTTGTACTCCATGTGGTTTTTAAGCCCTGGGTTTATTTTGTGATGCAGAACTTAACTCATTGCCATTATAGTCCACAGCTAATACTAGAGTTGTGGACAGGGCATAGGGGTGTAACCAGAAAAAGCACTGGACCAAGAGCAGGATATGGCTCATATCCTGACATGACCTTCTTAGCTCCTGAAACTTCAGAGTGCATATTAGGCTAAACAAGGACTTCTCAAGTTTCTTACAGTGTAAACTAAACTAGGTGTAAAATTTTTCTTTATGGTATAGGCTGTGTCACAAATACTTCCAGGCATTACTCCTGTAGCTTTAGATTATGATCTATTCATCTGATCAAGTGGTTTTCCAGAGAGAACAGAACCTTTATTCTGTGTGATTTTAAGTTGTATTTCTAGTTAGTATCCACAGCATAAATAATTAAGGACAACTGCTCAAAAATGTAAGAGGGATTTAAAGATTGCTCTCAGAAACAGAGCAGATAAATAGTGTTTAGAGACATAGCTGCTTGAGAAAAGTGAGCTTTCTGAGTAGATTTGCAGTCAATAGAGGGGAAGTATTATTTGGCATATTGTGGAGATAAGAAAACAAAGTTAGTATAGAATTCTCTTACTGAGGCTTAGTGACCTCCTATGCAAATTGCAATGTTGAATGAGGAGAATGTCTGCTCTGTTCTCTAAGTATGAAAAATCTAGACAATCTCCTTGTGTGTATGAGAGAGAGACAGAGACAGAGAGAGACAGAGAGAGACAGAGAGAGAGAAAGAGAGAGAGAGCGATAGAGAATGAAAGACTGAAAGATAGAGACCTGGTTCAGTTTCATGCTACCCTGTACAGTTTTAGAAACATTTTTTTTTTTTCAGAATCATATTGTGTTTTAGTTAACTGTTTCAGGCATTTAATATCCTCCATTTAGCATTCCCAGGAGGGACAAGAAAAAGATTTTGTGGGGCCTGAAGATTATAAAGCAAGATTACCATTTTTAAGAAAAAAGATATTAGATGTAAAGATAACTTTTCATTTTAAATGAGAGAAAAAGCACAAAAGCAATTACATATTCTAAAACCAAAAAATATTAATGAATGTCACCAAACACATACTTCTATAATATTTATTTTGCACAAATTTTGGCTTTGCCATATTTGATCACTTATTCATATGACAAAGATTTAGTAACATTGTTTTCTAAAGGAAGCAGTGAAAGATAATCAGCCTTTCTCTAGTTGGGTTGAACAAATTTTTTTTTAGATTACTTAAATATGTGACTATACATACATATATACTTGCTTTTTGTGATACTAATCTGAGAAATACAAGCAACCTCATAAAGTCTACTTAGCATGATTTTCATAAAAATAAAACAATTAAATTTTATTTATGCTTGAATAAATGACATTTATTAAATGTTTTCCTGACAGAAGAGAACAAGATGAACTACATATTCAGCATATAACTTGATACATCTAATGATTAGAAGAGTTATTCATAAATTAGCTTCAGACTCCATACATTTCAAAATTGTTTTGCTTCCACAATCTACAAAATTCTAGTACCAAGAGCCATAAAACATTTTTATATTATAGTTAGACAATTGGCCTTGCCCATTCGTGTATAGCAAAGGCCAATTAGTGCAGTGACCAGTAAAGACATTCCTGAAACACTGTACACTGTAACAGATAATCATAACTTAATGAAACTGTAAGGAATTCAGTAAAAAATATCTGTAAACCACAAAAAACATATTCCACAAATATTATCTAAATTCAAATTTACCCTTAGCTAGTTCCCCATAATATCTATTCCAATGCTACCCAGCAGTAGAGGGAGAGAGACGATGAAGAAAGAGACAATAATATTAACTGATTTCAGTTTAAAGCATCTTTCTTTTGCAAATTTCACAACAAAAAGTATATATAACTACTGGAAAACATTGCTAGACTTCGCCCAGGAGACCTTGAAATAAGCATATTCAAGTGAAAAGGCTCTGAACTATAAATTTCATTAGCTTTGTGGTACATCTGCCTCTGCCCCCAGATCTCGTCCATCAACTATGTTTTTTTCCTGCAGAATGAGTACTGGGGGAGGACACATAGGTGGAGAAGAAGTCTGGTTTCTTGCAGGGTAGAGGCTCCACAGGAGCTCTTAAAGGGCCATTAGTCTTAAACCTCATATTTTGTCTTCTAGATATTTTGTCTTCAGAAATATCAAGAGGGAAAATTAATTTATGTTTATTTAGTATAGCAAGTGTTTCTATTCTTCATTATTTTCACCATAAAGAAAATCAGTGAAAGAATTGGGCTCTGCTACTCCATTTTGGAGAGTTAGATTATTTTCTATGCACAAAATGATAACTACCATAATAAGAACATGTCTGAAAAAATAGAAAACAGAAAGTTTCAGGCTATGTCTTCTCACATCTCCTGTGTATCTCATGTTCGTGTTTCTGCTCTTAATGCAGTTCTCATCCTTCAAAAGCCTGAGATCATTGTAATCATCAAACAAATAACTTCATTCTGTAAGACAACCTTTCTTCTCAGCCTCAGGTCTATCTATGAACAAATTTCCCCAAATACATGGTTTACTGCACTGCCGATCTGGGCTTAGCAAAATGTCTGAGTCTGTAGTTGGTGGGGTTTTGTTTTCTCTACCAAATAAAATCAGTAAGCTAGCATTTAAGTAAACAGCATTTTCTTTCCTTCACTTCTCACCATCATTTCTATACTTACTAGTGAACTAGAGAGGATGTTTGTGAGGCAGGGCTGGAGGCAGGGTATTGATGACTCAGTGTGGAGCTGACCTCGAACACACTATATGTATTACATATCTTCAGCAAAACTTCTCATCAAGTACAAAGGGGTTGGTTCTCTAAGTTGGTGATTGACAGATGCCAGATTCCACATAGATTTCACATTTAGTAAGCCCAAGAGAAAACAAATAAACAAAAACACAACAAACACACACACACACACACACACAAAATATAGCTGTGCTTCCAAAACTTTAGCATTTATAAGAATTGCCTGGGTGAACCTTTCCTTTTTCAAAGATTTACTTTATTGTTTTTGTCAGAGAGAGACAGAGACAGAGAGAAGAGGGATGGCCCAGAGCAGTCTCCACAGCTGTACATCATCAGTTTTCAACATGGTTACAGGTTCCACACAGGTGGATGGGGGTCATGCAGCGCAGGAACTGGGCTGGGGCCTCTCACATGGGAGGCACGCACCCTCGAGCCAGGGGCCAAGCTGAAGGCTGAGAACCAAACTGGAGGCCTCCTGCATGGGAAGCACACCCCAGTTCAGCATGTGGGTCTCCATAGACTGAGGCCGGATTTGATCCTCAATCTCTGGGGCTGTAAAGCTAACACTTAACTTGCTGAGCCATCCTGGCTTTTTTATAAACCCTTCAATAGTATAATTTTGAGAGTTTTATTCTGGGAGGTTCTAACTATGTATTCCAGACTTAAAACCTATGCTCTTTATTATTTAACAAGCATCCCTGGTGCCGTTTATGTTTGTTGTCCACCACAACACTTAGAGAAGCACTATGCTACAATGTTTCCAAGCTCAGGTTGAGAAACCAGGATCTTGATGTCTATGATTCAGGTTAACATCAAATTAGGTTAGAGCAAAGACTGAGAGACATAGGAGATCTAACTAACACATAGAAGCAAATACAAAAAAACAGGTCCCAAGTAAAAGAACAGGAGAAACCTCCAGATGGCCAATAGACATATGGGAAGATGCTTAACATCACTAACTATCAGAGAAATGCAAATAAAAACCACAATGAGCTATTGCCTCATACCTGTCAGAATGGATATCATCAATAGATAAACAAACAAATGTGGGTGAGGATATAGAAAAAAAAGAGCTCTGTGCACTGTTGGTGGAATTACAAACTGGTGCAGCCACTCTAGAAAACAGTATGGAGGTTCCTCAATAATTAAAAGTAGGACCCCTTATGACCTACACATTCCACTCCTGAAAAAAATCTAAAACACTAATTTGAAGAAAATATATACTATGCTTACTGCAGTGCTATTCACAATAGCCAAGATTTGGAAACAACTGAAATGCCAATGTAATAATTAGATAAATAAATTATGATACATTTATACAATTAAGTATTATTCTGCCATAAAAAAAAGAATTAAAGTCTTATCATTTGCAAGAATATGGATGGACCCAGAGGATCTTATGCTAAGTGAAATAAGTCAGACTGAGAAAGACAAATACCATATGATTTCACTTATATGTGAAATCTAAAAAACAAAACAAACAAACAAAAAAACCAAAATAAATGAACAAACAAAATAGAAATAGACTCATGGATACAGAAAACAAACTGATGGTTGCTGTATTAGGGAGAGGTATTGGGGGAATGGGTGAGAAAGATGAAGGGATTAGGAAATACAAATTGGTAGTTACAAAATAGTCATGGGGATGTGATATACAGTATTTCCATGTAGTCGATAATATTGTAAAAACTATAATAGTGTCAATTGGGTACTAGACTTATTGGGGAGATCAATTCATAAGTTATATAAATGCCTAACCAATAAGAGGTACACCAGGAACTAATATAAAATAATATTGAATGTCAACTGTAATTAAAAAAATACAAGGGCTGGCTGATAGATTTTGCCTCCGCTGTAATATTTTTTGTTACATTAGACATATCTGCATATAACTGGTTCTGTGTGGTCACATGCTATCTCCTCTCCATCATTCTTGACCTTGAACACAAAGATGCTGACATTTTTCACCCAGTGCACATTGAAATGAAAGAGTGTTCAGACATTCAGTTTAAACAGTGTGATGTTATTAAATTCTTAACAGTGGAAAAAATTCCTCCAATTGAAATTCACAGACAAATGCAAGCCATTTATGGTGATCATTGTCTTGATGTGAGTATGGTAAGACACTGAGTAAAGGGGGTTAAAGATGGAGATGTGGGGCATGCAGATTTGAATGACAAACCACGAAGTGCAAGGCCTATAATTACAAGTGATCAGCTTCATCAAATCACATTGAAGAGCTGATGCTCAGAAATCATCCCATCAAATAAGTGACAAAAAAAAAATGTGCTTGTATATTAGGAATTTCTAAGGAGAGGGTGGGATATTATTATTGGATTCTGCAAAGTTTGTGTCAGGTGGGTACCACACATGCTGACTGATGAAATGAAAGCTGAAAGAATTTATATTTCTCAGAAACTCCTGGAATGTTTTGATTTAAAAAAAAAAAGTGAGCACTTCTTAAAGGAGATCATGACAGGTAAAGGAACTTGGGTCCATCATCATGACCCCGAGAACAAAAGACAGTCCATGGAATATCACTATACGGGATCAACCCAGCTGAAAAAATTCAAAACTCAGGACTTGGCTGGGAAGGTCATGACTGTTTTTTGGTTTGAACACTCTTCCATTTCAGTGTGCACTGCATGAAAAATGTAAGCATCTGTGTGTGCAAGGTCGAGAATGGTGGAGGGGAGATTCTTTGTAACTACACAGAACTGATTATATACAGATATGTCTAATGTAACAAAAAATACTACAGTGGAGTCAAAATATATCAGCCCACCCTCATGTATACAAGGTCTGACAACTAAGTTTGAGAACTAGCCACCATGTGCTTACATTGGCAGCACTGTACAAAAAATTTGGTAAGATTTCGTAACCTTGGTATCTTAGTGTCTCACAGCTGTGTTCATGTCAATGTGTGGTGGTGTCTTGCTGAATGGTGTTGGTTATTGTTTTGTGTGTTTTCTGTACCTTTGTGAGAATGTCAGAGGTTGAATTAGACTCTAATTATTAGAGCAATGAACAAATATTAAATTTCTTATTAAACTTGGCAAGAGTGGAAATCAAATCAGGGACATTTAGTCCATGTTGATTGGGATAATACCATGAAGAAAATGGCAGTGTCAAATGGACTAAACATTTTTATGAGGGGAGAGAAAGTACCACTGATGAAAAGAGGTCATAGGGTAGCCAGTAACAAGCAGAACTGACAAAAACATTGCAAACATTTGTTGAATTATATGTCAAAATCTTTGTCTGTGAGAGCATAGCAGACCAAGGAAACATTGATTAAGTAACAGAAAAATTTTCACTGAAAATCTTGGCATGAGAAAGGTGTGTGCAAACATGGTCCCAAAGGAGCTCACTAATAAAAAAAGCAAAGAAGAGTTGGAGTTTGCCAAGACCTTTTGGAGACACAAGATGATGTTTTGAGACATGTTATCACTGGTGATGAAACATGGGTGTACCAATATAACCCTTAAACAAAGCGTCAGAATGCACAACGCAAGTCAGCCAATTCATGACCAAACAAGTCAGTCCAAGTCAAGAGTCTTTTTTGATATTAGAGGGATTGCTCATTATGAAATTGTAACAACTGGACAAACAGCGAACCAATTTGACTATTTGGAAGTGCTGAAAAGGCTATGTGAAGAACTTAGATGAAAATGACCTGAACCTTTTGCCAACAACTCATGCCTCTTGCATCACGACAATGCACCAGGTCACATGGCATGGTTTGTGAGGCAGATTTTAGCCAGTAAACAAATAGCAGTATTGGAACTGCTCCCTACTCACCTGATCTGACTCCAATGGCTTTATTATTTACCCAAAGATAAAGTAAATGTTGGAAGGAAGACATTTTAACATTCAGGACATCAAGGGTAATACGATGATGGCTCTTATGGTCATTGCAAAAAACTTTCAAAATTGCTATGAAGTGTGGGCTAGCATGACATCTTTGCATAGCTTCCCAAGGGGAGTACTTTGAATGTGAACGTAGTGATGTTCAGCAATAAGGTATGTAGCACTTTTTCTAGGGTGAGTTTGCAAACTTAATTGTCAGACCATATTGGGAATATAGTCAATGGTATTATAATAGCTATCTACTGTGTCAGATGGATAGTAGATTTGTTGGAGCTATCACTTTGTGAGGTGTGTAAATGTCTAATCACTATGTTGTTTTAAAAACCTGAAACTGAAAATATAAAATTATTTATAGATGTTAATGGCATAAAGAAAGAAACATTTTTTTCTTTAGAAATAAATAATTTAACAAACCAGAGTTTTAATGAAGTGGTACTTAAACAAAATAAACTACCTTCAGAGTTCATAAAAACAAGAAAGTAATTTTAAAGAGAAATGTCAAGTTTTCATTAAATTTCACAATTTTTAAAAGATTTATTTTTATTGTTTTTGACAGAGAGAGAGAGAAGAAAGAGAGCCCAGGGCAGTCTCCATAGTTGTATATCATCAGTTTTTGACATAGTTTTATTCCACACAAATGGGCGCAGGGACACACAGGGCAGGAATTGGGCTGGGAGCTCTTCTGCATGGGAAGCACTCCCCAGTTCAACACATGGGTTCACATGGGCCTGGGTTGAGACTCGATCCGTAGACCCCGGAGCTTCAGAGTGAGCTCTCAACCTGCTGAGCCATCCCAGCTTCTCCAAGTTTCAGAATTGAAGGCTCAGAGAGCCATCCTGGAAGTTGAAAATAGTTAACTTGGAAAAAATGAAGAAAAGAAATAATATGTTCTACATATTAATAGTACAGTGGATTGAAATTCAGGAATTCCTTTTTGTGACAGAAGCAACAAAAATAAAAATTGAGAAATCATCCAGTGATACTCAGGCAGAGTTTTCATATAAAAATAATTGGTTAGGGGATGCTGGGATGGCTCAGTGTGTTAAGTGCTCAATTTGCTGCCCTGAAACCAAGGATCAAATCCCAGCCCCGGTCCATGCAGACCCATTTGCTGAACTGGGGTGTACTTCCCATGTGGAGGCCCCCAGTTCAGTTCTTGCCCCCAGGTTCAGCCTCTACCTTAAGGGAACATGCCTCTCATGGGGGAGGTCCCCAGCCCAGTTCCTGCACTGCAACCCCTGCCCACCTGTGTGGAACAAAACCATGTAGAAGACTGATGACATACGACTACGGAGGTCTGTTCTGGGTGTACTCCCTTCTCTCTGTTTCTATCAAAAACAGTAAAATAAATCTTAAAAAAAGAGAAAAAAATGATTGGTTAGATTACAGTGGATCAGCATTTGACTTTCAATATTGTAAAACCAGAAACTCAAAATTGTCAGGACTAGAGAATTAATCTAAACTAGACATATTCAAGAGACTGGTTTATTAAATTATATAGAACATAGTTACTACTAAGGATCTAAGATACTTGCCTTATGGGTCAGCATGGTATACTCTTTTCCAAAAGGATAATTCTACTTGGGTGGCAAACTTATAATTAGAAGATAATTTGGACAGCATGAAATAGAACACAGTATAATTAAACTGATTAGACTGAATGTCATTCTAATGAAATCACACTTTAGTCACCATGTCTCAAATTTGAGTGGTTACCTCAATCAAACAGAAAGGAAAAAAATCTAAAACCAAGTGGAATATAATAACCATTATCTCAAGAAATGGAGGCAGTTTATCCTTTTTCTATAAATCAAGATGCAAATATAATGAGATTCAAAGGGGGGTTCATGAATGATTGTTCAAGAAAATGTATAATATTTGGGATTTAAGCACCCCAAATCATAAAAACTAATTATGTCTTTCTATAGACTAAACTTATTGGCACTTAAAAACATCAAGCCAGGTTTAATTAGCTGTGAGTTTGACAATGTAAATAAAATTTATATTTTAATTTAAAGCAGTAAAAATTCTGTTAAAATGAGCTTCTAAAATACTTTTACTGCTTTTAAAATTTTTATTACACTGATGCTGAGAAGGCTTGATAAGAATCAATTAGAAAGATTTCTAGAATATTAAAATAAAGACATTTGGAATGGATGCCAGGAGTAATAACCAGAAAATATAGCTGCTTCTTTTTAAATAGTAGCAATCACACATTTAAAAAAAAAAGCTATTTTATAACGATCAAAATCATTAATTATTAGCTGAGGGTGACCATCAGAATCACCATGTACATATGTGTGCCTTGGTACCCACCATGAGCTTCGTAAATTTAAAATTGTATAGATGAGGTCTAAATATATATATATATATTTTAAAACTCCATAGGGTGATTCTAACATTAAGATTCATGAATAAACATGGGTAAAACTGCCAGTGGTATAGTGTCAGGCCAGTCCAGCATATCAGAATCCAAAACCTCCTAAGAGAGGAAATTTGGATTCTATGATTGGAAATGTGCTCAGCTACAGCACCCATCTTGTCATGAAAACTATTCCTATGTCATTTCTTTTGACCAAAGTCTGGTTTTGGAAGGATTGGTCAAAGTGGATCTCAGCTTTGTTGTTCATCCAAGATATTTTTATGTTTAGTTACACAGGGTGGAAAAAAACTAAGCAAGTGCTAGTCTAATAAAATTGAAAACATTTATAAACAATCCTAGTTAGTGATGAAATGGAAATGATTTATTTTGAGAAACTTGGTGCAAAATTCATTTGAATTTTGCTAAAGTTGTTTGCATTTTTGCAAGGAAAAGCCTTTAATAATGGTCATGTTCTTAAATATTAACACCCTGTTTGTCTAACAATTTGTATTACTTTATAAAACAGTCTCAATTATCAGAAAACAAAATACAATATCTTGTTTAAAAAAAACAACAACAAACTAATAGGTTTTAGAATACTTCCATTAAATTTATCTTTACTTCTTGAAATAATACTATCAGTTTGGTGATTTTTACAACCAAGAATTATCACTGTCATTTTGTAGATGAGTAAACTATTATAAGATTCACAGAAAAAGTTATTTTTATTTCTATTGAAATGTCATGTAATAGGACTGGAATGTGAGGACTGTCGACTGCTTCAGGATATATATATAATATATAAAGTGTGTCCCAAAATTCACGCAAGAAGTAATTTTGATAGATAACACAGGTTTATAATGAAAAATTGTAAATTTTCATTGCTCAACAATGAAAACACATTGTTTTTTCGGGTAGCACTTTGTTTTTAATAACCCTGAACTGTCAGCTGTCACGATGTCTTTTTTTTTTCGTTGGCAACACTTTACCGCACAAATGACGCAAAATTCAAATCTTGCGTGAACTTTGGGACACTATATATATATATATATATATATATATCATGTATTATTTCAACAACATCATGAGAAAATATTTATTTTCTTCAGTTTAAGGATGAGAAACTGAGGCTTAAAAGACTTATTAACTTGCCCTTCTTCACATAGAAAACATAATAGAGCTAAGACTGTTTGCCCCCAAAGCCCATGTTTTTATATTATACTGAAGTTTGTCAGTAAGATAAGAAACACTCCATGTTCTCCTAAAACCTAACTGGAGGTCCTCCATTTTCACCCACCTCTTGGACCAATCAGTTAGCCTTCAGTTAGATTCATCAGGCTTCCATTTTATTTCATTGCTAAAGAAAAAATGAAGCGGCCAAATGTGAGGGAGAAAATAGAGCGCAATATAAGACCTTCTAGAAATTTAGGATCAGAGCTGAGAGAGTAAACTAGTTGATATAAAAATTTAATTATTTTTCAGCATACAATGCAACACATAGATGAAGTATTATAGAATTTTACACTTGAAACCTATATAATTTTACTAACCAATGTCACCTCAACAAATATAATAGAAAAAGTTACCGTAGTTATTTTGTGTCAGGCACTGTCCTTAGCTATGGGGATAGATGACGAAGACTAATCGTCTGTCATTGAGGAGTTTACAATTTAGTGTGGGAGGCTGACAATCTTTGACAAGTGTAACCAATTTAGTTTTAGTTTTATCAAACTAAGATTTTCAAGAGAAGGTAATAAATAAACTCCTCTACTGGTCAGGATAGGCTCATTGAACAAAATAAACTTGAAATCTCAGTGGTTTAATACAATAAATGTTTATGTGTTACTCATGTAAATTCACAACTGACCTATGATATTACAGGTGGAGGACTCTGCTCTACACAGTTACTCAGGGACCCAGACTGCATCATTGGAAATACATGGCTTTAAATGTTGCCATAGAAGGGGCATAGAAAACATAAAGGACTTCTTTTATGTATTGTTCCAAAAGAGATAAATGACTTTTTTTAAAGCCTCTGGCCAGAGCTAGCCACATGAACCTAACTAATACAGGGAGCTGGGCAGTCAGTAGACAGTAAAAGTCTTTGGCTGCAGATCTCAGCCAGTTTTGACAAGATTTGGAGTGGAGTGTGTAGAACATCATCATCTGGAAACTGCACAGTTTAGCAGAAGGTTCTGAGACACAACATCCAGTGAAAAAACAAACTAAAACACTAGTAGGTAGAGGTATAGACTAGGCTAAAAGTCAGAATTCTAGAAAGGAATGACTTAAGAAGATTGGGAATGAAATACAGACAAAGAGCAAGAAGCAGTTTCTTGAGTCCCTGCGGCATAGCCCAGAGCCATTAGTATGGCTACTCTTTCATGCAGTGAAGTGTAGAGTCATTTATGAAGAGAAATGAGCCAGTACAGACGCTCAGTTTCTAACTTTAAGTTTATATGTTTCTATGAATATCAGAAAGCTGTGACTGCAGTTGCCTTTCTTTATTTGGAAAACGGAGGGAGAAAACAACAGTTTTTAGAAAATCAACTTCCGTTCATCTGAAGTTTGGAAGGGAGATGTAAATAAATCACCTCATCATGTTTTTAAATTGGTTCAGATCTGGTCAAGAGAAAGATTCTTTTGAGTATTACAAAATGGCTGCAGAGATAGACAATGCAAAAAGGTGTTTAGGAAACTGAGAACAAAAACTAAAACGGGTGAGAAAAAAAAAGGGTAAACCCTAAGTGGGTAAATTAGCAAACTAAAATTAGTAAATTAATGAAGCATATATAGATTGAAAAGGCTTTTAGATGCCATTCACTTATATGTCACACTGTTGTATGAACATATCTATAAAAAAATTCCTGGGCATATACTATACACTCAGTAACTTTTAATAAGTGTCATTTGACATAAGAAAATATTTCCCTAAGATACTATTTTTGGCACACCAAAAATGAGATGTCTGTGCAGAAATCTTGGACATGGGCCTATGGCAGTAGCTGAGCTAAATGCGAAGTTGTGTAAACTACTGAAGAACTTTATACTTGATTTTTATTTTTTAGTTTATTTACATATTTCAGACTTCCAAGGAAGTAATACCTGGGCTTCATTACATATAGTTAAATAAATTACATATCATCACATTGCCCAAAAGTTCTTGGAAAAATCCCATTTTCTTATTCATATGATCTACTTGATTAAAGAAAATAATGATCTTCTGTTCAGTTTTTTTGTTGTTGTTGTTTTGTTTTATTTATTTTTATTGTTAAATTTAATGGGGTGACATTGGTTGGTCTGTTCAGTTTTATACACAAAAAATTTGTTGATGATTTTTAAATTCAGTAATTCTTAAAGCTTCTTAAGGCAAGTATAAATGAAGAAATGATTTTTGAACTTTTAAACAAGGAGAGTGGATGGCCTCACAGAACAACAAGGTGTAGTTATTTCAACTATTGACATGCAGGCTTGTTCATCATTAGTCAGGAGGATTCTATTAGGTAAGAATTTGAACTAAAGTAACTTTTTGTATATCTCATCTCTGAGCTACTATGGTTTTATGATTTCCCCCATATTCATGTCTTTATGTATTGAGATTTAAGAGATTAATGCCTATCAAGTTAGGGAGTTGATGTCAGGCCAGAGAATGGTCTTTATATGTATTTATGTTGAGGATTAAAATTGTGATGGACCATTGGGGAATGTGAAAGATAAGCTGTTTGGTGGATCCAAGAATCAGCTTGCTACCTCTTCTTTTCATCTGAGTGGTAATGAAATAGCACTGGCCCTTAAGGAGTTGATCAGTAGAAATATATAGTAAGTGAGGAAGACGTTTTACTGGCATAAGATTTGCCAAATGGCTGGGCCGATCCACTATTCATGTTTATATCCATCTTGGTTCTGGAAGAAGAGGACTTACTTTCTCTAGCACCAGGGGTCTAAATATCTGTTTGTCTTTAGCTCTGTTTCAATGCTTTCAGGAGATTCCTCAATTCCCAAGTAACAAAAATAGGCTAAGTACTATCTCCACTGAAGAGAAAGCTTGATAGTTAAAGTACCTTAAAGTAGAGAATAAAATATATTTCTGAAGAAAAGAGTTGAGAGTTTGTTTAATTAGTTCTCACATTTTGGGGCTCTCATCTTTTTTTTTTTTTACGATTTATTTTATTGTTTTTAAGAGGAGAAAGAGAGACAGAGAGACAAACAGACTGAGACAGAGAGACAGAAAAAGAGAAGGAAAGAAGTGGGAAGGCCTATCACATTCTCCATAGTTGTACATCATTAGTTGTGACATAGTTTCATTCCATACAGGTGGATGTGGGATTGCGTGGAATGGGAACCAAACGTGGGGCCTTCTGCATGGGAGTTGAGAACCATCACCTCTGGGCCACCCTGGTGGTTACCAGTTTCACTGCAGTTTGGCATATGGGTTTGCTCACCATTGAGAGGCAAGTACTCAACCACTGAGCTGTCCTGGAATCCCATCTGACTAATTCTTAAGAAGTTGATTAATTACTCTGGAATGAAATGGTCTATACAACAGACCTGAAAGCATACCAGTGAACCAAGACAATTTCTTTTAGTCTAAAGATTTGGAAGTTTAAGGTTAGTTTAAATGCTTCTTTGTTTTAATGTACACTTTTAGAAGACTTTCTTGAATGTCTAAACAGCACTTGAAGTTGCCACGGTGACTGTCACCATTATTACGTGGGTAAACCCAGGTATAAAGAGGCCAAGTACTCAGTGAATTTTCAAAGGTCTGTGAGAGGAAGTCAGAATTTGAACCCAGAGCTTATGCTCTTTATCAGTTCATGAGATCACCTTTTGCCATTCCTTACCATTTTAGACAATTTTATTCAGTGACAAACTGGCAGAGGGGAAGAAGGCAAGTGTAGAAAGCAAGTTTAATTTGGGGTCTTAATAATGGTGCCAGCTGAATAAATCTTAGCACTACATGAGTTAATATAAATTCATCAGTGTTGGAGACTTCATTATACAACTCTTCAGTATTAAAGATGTCAATGACAGTCCTGATATATAGTTGGAAAGAATTCTGAGATTACTTTTATATGACCTCACAACAGATTGTTTTTTAGATTAGATAAGGAATCCAGAACACGAATTGTGAAAAAAAACAAAAGCAAAACGTCTTTTCATCTCTCAGGTCAGGGTGATTTAGTTCTCTTCACATGTTTTCTTTCATTAAAGTACTCTCAGATCACACAGTTCCTAAGAATTAAAATATTCAAGTAAGGTAGAATACAAAATGCTTATATAAATATTTTCTCAAAATATTCAATTACACAAAAAGTATCAGGTCAAACAAAAGCTTGTTTGTTTGTTTTTTAAGATAGAAATAATTATGTTTAGAATTTTTTAAGAAAAATAAACAAAAGTTAAAAACCATTATCATTCACTACTGGGAGATAAGCAGTGTTAACACTTCCTAGTTTTCTATATATATACATATATACATATTTTATATATATATACACATATATGAACATATTTACATACATATTAAATTCATGTGTACCTATACATGCAGATGTAGATGTAATAAAGTATCAAATATATTTCAACATATATTATATAAAATCTCACTAATACTATTTTGTGATAGAATAATATTCCATCTTATTCCTGATTATTAGTATTGTTGCCAAATGGTTGTACTGTATGACATAAAATTTAATAAGCATCTTCATTCTTAGAATAAGTTTCTAAACATATAATTTCAAGTTAAAAGGGTATGGTTTTGTAAGAAGTTTGATGTACACTGCCAAATCACACCCTAGAAAACTCATACTCCAAGAAGACGATGGTAACCATCCTTGAGCATTCATCAAACCTGGTTATAGTCAAACACTATACCTAATTATGTTTGAGAGGCCAGAAAGTTATCTTAATTCTTTTTTAAATGTTTTTTTGGGGAGAGAGGAAGAGAGAAAGAAGACAGAGAGAAGAGGGAGGGCCCAGAACAATCTCCAACATTGTATGCCATCAGTTTTCAATATAGTTTCATTCCACACAGATGGGAACAGGAACTGGCCGGGGGCCTGCCACATGGGAGGCATGCCCCCAAGAGCCAGGAGCCTCCCACATGGGAAGCATGTCTGGGGCGGGAGCCGAACCAGGGGCCTCTTACATGGGAGGTTTGCCCTGGTGAGAACTGAATTGGGGGCACAAACCAGTTCAGCATATGGGTCCACACAGGCCAGGCCTGAGACAAGGACTCAATCCTCTGACCCCGGGGCTGCAAGACGAATGCTCTACGTGCTGAGCTATCCTGGCATCTCCATTATCTCAATTCTTGACTATCCATTTCTTTGATTTCTAACGTGAGAACATATTTTTCCATTTTATTGGCCTGTTGACATTCTGTTTCTTTTTTCCTGATGTTCTTTTTTTTGTCTTTTTCATTTGCAGAGTCATTGTTTTATTGTTGGTTATCAAGAGGTCTTTACATATTAAGTATATCAAATCTTTATGGTCTTATTTTTACACTTTTTAAATCTGCCTTTTCATCTTAGGTGTGTTGAGCCAAAATCTTTTCATTTTTATGTACAAAAACACATCAAGGTATGCCAGAATAGCTCAACAGGTTGAGTGCTTGCCTTGCAACTGCAAGGTCTGGGGATTGAATATGACCCTGGCTTGTACAAACCCACATGCTGAACTGCAGTGCAACTGGTAACCACCAGGATGGCAGCAAAGGATTTCAGCTACTATCGGGAGGCCCCCAGTTCAGTTCTGCCCTGCGCAGCCCCACATCCACCTGTGTGGAATGAAACTAGATTACAGCTAATCGTGTACAACTATGGAGACTGCTCTGGGCCCTCTCCCCTTCTCTCTCTCTCTCTCTCTCTCTCTCTCTCTGTCTGTCTCTCCCTCTCTCTCTCGCTCTCACTTTATTTCAAAACAATGAAATAAATCTTAAAAGCAAAAAAAATCAACTCTTTTTTTTATGTGCTCTGCTTTTGGTGTCATGCATAAAATGTCCTGTCGGTCAATTTATATACAAACAGTCACCCACAAAATTTCTCCTAGAACTTTGTGATTTTGTTTTTTACATTCGAATCTTTAACATATAAGAAATGTGTTTTGATATATGATGTAAAATAGATACCTAAGTTTAATTTTTAAAAGATGGTTAACAACTTGTCAGAAATCACTTATTAAATAATATACCATACCACATTTACTATATATCTCATCTCACTTTACACACATACAGACATACACATACACACATATATACACACACATATCAGAACAAATATATTTATATTTATATATCTATATCTACATCTACACCTATCTGTGTCTATATTTCTGTGTCTGTACTTTTTATTTATGCCATTGATCTGTCCATCTCCTCAGTGGCAATCACCATTGTTTTAATGAACTATTTTACCTTAAAAATATGTTATTATCTATTAAGACAAAGCTAGCCTACCATATTACTCTTACAGTTTTTCAATATTTTTTGCCTAGCTACTTAAAAATGCATTTTCTTAGTTTTAAGGTTTTTTCTAATTTATTTATTTATTATTTTGTCATTACACACCCTGTCATTTAAATAAAACAATTTTCTGTTATCAAGCATTCCTGGAATATGTATCTAGTCTTTTTCATGGAAATATCTAGAATTCAGTGCTGAGAAACCAAAATGCTATTGAATCCTATAGCAATGGTCGTGACCAAGATCAGTGGTGACTTTGTGTGCTGAAAATTCCAGAGTTAGAACAGAGCAAGGAGCAGGAAGTGATGCAATGTGAGTATTCGGCTGGGAGTTCATGACCACACCCCAACTTATTTCTGGAATGTGCATGTGACATCTATTCACATACATTGCTATCTTTATACTCTGCAGGATATGCCAAATAAAGTAACTCCAAAGGCAGTCTGTTTTAGAAAATTAATTTAAAAAGAGAATAAAATAAGTCTTACTTATGCACAAAATTGAAAGTCGGAAGCTCAATCAAAAATCCAGACTTGGCATAACTTAGGATGCAACAAACTAGTGTTCTGGGGTGTTTTGATTTGACTTGCTCTTACCACTCTTTTTTTTTTTTAATTATATTTTATTGTTAAATTTAATGGGGTGACATTAGTTGGTAACAGTTAGGTAGTTTCCAGAAGTACAAGTTCATATCACATCACCCTCTTACCACTCTTATAATGAATCATTCCCAGCACGGTATAGTAGTAGTGAAATGTGCATCATCCTTATAAACAGGTGAAGGTATATTTTTGGAATAGGGTTTTGTTTTGTTTTGGTTTTTATGAAGCAGATGGATCTATACAGATCTAATCACTCTTTAATTCAAGAGGCTTCATTCTTAAAGGTATAAAGAAGGATGATTGGCTGAGGTTAGATGTGCAGTCTGTGGCTGAGAAAAAGTGTAGAGTTACTTGGCATACACAGGGATTGTAGCCAGGGTTGAGGCTGTTATCACCATGTTTTAATCAATTGCTGCTAACATCAAAGAGTCCCTTGACGTAGAGAGAGTGTCTTGACTGTTTGTCATTATGGTTTGAAGAATCCATCCCTCTCAATTTAATTAATTTTTTGTGAGAGCATTCCTCCCCAGGGCCATTCTAATTGCATTTCCTAAGGATCATCCAAGAGGTATTATAAGTATGTTTTCCTTTCTCTTCATCACATTCCACCAATAAAACCCAGAATGAGCAGTGAACACTCACATGCCTTTGTTTAATTCTATTAGAAATATCCTCAAGAACCTGCCTGGACATCTGAAGAAGTTACCTTGCTTACTCAAAAACAGAGTACGATCTGCAAAAAGTTTTGCACTTATATCCAGAAGGTTGCCTTTGCTAATCTGGCTTTTAAATTGCAAAGAGAGAAGAAAAGTTGATTATTTGTAGATTTTGCTCTAAAATTTAACGCTCAGGCAGTTAAAAACTCTGTATCCAAACTGAGTCACCCTTTATAATCTCTCCAAAATCCACTTTCAAAACAAAAGTTAGAAAGCTGTATATGATCCATTCTCAAGAAAGATCTGTTTCTGTTAAAAACCCGCCCTGACCTTTTTGTTGAAGAAGAACAAAATAATGTAGTAACAAAAACACAAGTGGCTGCCAAAGGAAGAGAGAAAAAAAAAAAAAGTTCCTGTAAGGGACTGAAACAATAAATCTCCTCTTTGCTGAACTCCCAAAGGGAGTGTGTGTATTTCCTCCTGTTCTTTATCAGAGCCCCCGAACTAAGTAGGAATGGGCAGCGGCTGTTCCCATTCAGCACACCTTTTCCATTTGCTAATAAGGTCCTGCCAGTCTGGAAAGGAGTTGTCCCTGTCTGACTCTGGAGCGAGGAGCCACTGTGACGGTCCACAGGCACCATGAAACTGCTTCAAGTGACCATCCTTTGTCTTCTGTCCAGTCTTTGTAGCAGTGAAGAGAGCAACGGTACCGTTTTCTCTTATTCCTCCGATGGTGTGGCTCAGATATCACTAGTACAGGGCTGTTAGCCTCAGTTTACCTTCAGGGAGCTTTCCCTGAAACTTAGATGCAGCAATTCATTTGTGGAGTGGAGTGTGTGGGTGTTGACGCAGTGTACACAGAGAAAGCTCCATGGAGAGTTTTGTGTTTATTTTCACTGAAGGAAAATGCTTGCTAGTGCAGCGGCCTTGAAGTGCAGTGGATGGCATCATAAAGGTACCGGGGGTATACAATGAGCTTTCTGAAGAATAAAAATCTGGGGATTAAATGCTGGTTTCAAATGTGCTCTTTTTAGACATAAGTCTAGAAATCACAGAGTTGTCATGTATGGGTGAAAGGCTATAATTGGAAATTGCTTTGCAGATGATGGCTTATATTTGTCCCCACTATGTTTTGGCTTTGATAAATTGAGAGATTGAGTAAAGCTTCCTAGGGGAGTGAATCTTAATATCTCGAAGCAAGGTGGGGGTGGGTAAAGAGGAGAGTCATTTGATTAAAGTTTATAGATGTTTGCTCCAGAAATATACACATGTCTATACACAACAGTTTATATAACATTTCAGGGACTTAGAGACATAAAAACCCTACTCATTGATTGTAGGTTTTGAAGCTCAGATAAAGGAGATGTATATACCTACATAAGTCCAGACAATATTAACGACCAATTGCAAAAAATTATTACATTCGACTTTTAACCTTTTCAGGGGGATTCAGAATAAGCAATTAAATTTAATCAATATTTATTAGGCTTCCACTATGGTCTCAGCAGTAGTGCAAGGAATACCAAAATGAATAAGACATTGTGCTTGTCCACAGTGGTAAATGTACTACTGGGAGAAATAAGCATGTAACTCTAATACAAGACAGACTTATTAACTGCGAAAACCAAAGTACAAACTATTATAAAAGAACACAGTTGGAAAAGATTGATCCTAACTCTGAGGAGTCCTGGAAAGAAAACTCCATTCTAACTTTATTTTGCTTGTGCTCTTTTCAAAAGTTTGCTTTCTACAAAGTTCTAATTTTCAGTGATAATATAGGAAGAAATAAGCACATTCATTGAAAAGCATTTATAATCACTATCTAAACTACATAGGTAGATTTAGGACAAATCCCCAAACCTTCAAAAATCACAAATGATCACTTACCAAGCATCTTAAAAGTTTTCAGGGTTAAGTTAACATTTAACATTCAACTTAGAAGAGTTACTAAGAATCTGACTTCTTAAAATCAAGAATATTTATGAGGTATCAGAGAAATCAGTGCACTAGCTTACAGGTAACTCTTCAGCATGCCTGGGAAAGTCTGATAGAAATCCTGATGCCACAAAAAATACTGCTCACAAACAGGCCTCATGTCAATATAAATTTGGAAAATCTGGGTTAGGCTGCTCACCATTTCCGGTCTGCAAGCATCAGTGAGGACACTACTTTCCTGGCATTGTCAAACTCTGGATTACTTGTCCTTCTGAAAGCAAAGTGAAATAAGATCAACAGAAGCAGCCTACAAACCTGGCCATAAGGAAGATGGAAAGGCCAAGGACAAACCAAAGATGACCTGACAGATTTTTCTATTATGATCATTTTGGGAAAATACCAACCTCCTTTAGCTCACTGGTAATGAGCCCAACCTCTCTGTTAACAGTATCTTCTTTCTAATGAACTATTAACCCAAGTAAGATAATTTCCCATTGGAACAGAGACAACAGTTACATAATGACTGTGTTCTTCAACTTCTGCCAATGAGCCTATCTGTTAACTTCAGGAAAGTGTCTGTAAAAACCACTCCATTTATCTGAGAAAAGGAAACTCTAGCTTGGGAGCGTAAATTGTCCATCTGAGTGGTGCCCAGAGGAATTAGAAGAGATTTTCCCATCCATGTGTATAATTTTGATGCACCTGGTTCTGACTGTTTTATATCTTCCTTTCCAGATATGGTACAGGAAATGAAGCATTTCCTAAGCTGATTTATTACGTTCTTTCCCTAACTCTGTGTACCAGAAACACATTGATTTCAAAGCTTTATATGCTCCCCAAACTTAAAATGCTTAACATATTTCATCGGCAGAGTTGATTATTGGGGGTGGAGAGGGCGGCATTTCATCTGTCTTAAATTTACAGGTTGTCAAAAAGATCCACATTCTTTGCATAGCAATTTATTCCTAAATAATGATCTTTTAGAAAAATTGACTCCTTTTCTTTTTCCTTATGATGTTTTTGTCAGTCTGAGATTTAAATAAATGCAATATAGTCTTTTGTGTTCTTTGTGAAAATAAAGGGTATCTTTCTACATGGCAGTGGGTGACTGACTATTACTTAGTTGGTGGTACATTTTTACATTCTCCAACTTGGAAAGCTACTCTGTTGAGATATGTATGGGAAGATCCTGAAAAGAAACTTGTTCTAAATTATATTTTAAATTGAATAGGCCCCTACAGTGACTTTTAAGCCCCCTTAAGTCTAGGTCGAGGAGCTTTTTGACTGTTGGAACTGAGAGAAGTTAATGAAGGAGAAAGCCAAGAAAAAGGAAGCCTAGGAAGCAATTTACTCTTTAAATGACATTTGCTTTTTGAACTTTACATTAATTTAGGAAAGATTAAAATGTCTTAGGCATTTGCAAGCAAGAACAAACATAACTTTATTGATATATGAAGAAGAATTTAATTGCTTGGAGAAATTCACATGTTAGTGATTGAACATTTAATTTAATGGGGGAAAATGGATTGAACATACTGTAAGACAAACATTATGCTAAATGCTGTAGGTTTCTAGAGATCAACAAGGCTCAGCCCTTGCCTTAGAAGTCGGGGCAGAAAGTAATTATAAGTTTGTTTATACTTTAGGCCTTAAGTAGTAAATAAAGAATGACATAGGGGAAGGTGGGGATGGCTCAGTGTGTTAAGCATTTGCTTTGCAGCCCTTGGGTCCAAGGATCCCGTCCTAGCCTGTGCCGACCCATATGCTGAACTGGGGTGTGCTCCCTT
>PVKE010012455.1:0-38306 GCA_004027555.1 Craseonycteris thonglongyai | reverse complement strand
TAATTTTTTGAGGAATCTCCATACAGCCTTCCATAGTGGTTGTACCAGTTTACATTCCCACCAGCAGTGTATGAGGGTTCCTTTTTCTCCACAGCCTCTCCAGCACTTGTTATCCCTTGTCTTATTAATGATAGCCATTCTAACAGGTATAAGATGGTATGTCATAGTGGTTTTTATTTGCATCTCCCTAATTGCTAGTGAAGAGGAGCATTTTTTCATATATCTGTTGGCCATATGTATGTCTTCATGAGAGAAGTGTCTGTTAAGGTCATCTGCCCATTTTTTAATTGGATTGCTTGTTCTTTTATTGTTGAGTTGTATGAGTTCTTGGTATATTTTTGATATTATCCCCCTATCAGAGGCATTGTTTGCAAATATTTTTTCCCAGTTGGTTGGTTGCCTCTTTGCTTTGTTGATGGTTCCCTTTGCAGTGCAGAAGCTTTTTAGCTTGATAAGGTCCCATTCATTTATTTGTGCTTTTACTTCCCTTGCCATTGAGGTCAGATTCATAAAGTGCTCCCTGAATCCCAGGTCTATAAGTTTAGTGCCCATGTTTTCTTCTATGCAATTTATTGTTTCCTTTCTTATTTGGAGGTCTTTAATCCATTTTGAGTTAATTTTGGTATATGGTGAGAGATTACAGTTCACCTTCAGCCTTTTGCACGTGGTTTTCCATATTTCCCGGTACCATTTACTGAAGAGGCTTTCTTTTCCCCACTGTATATTTTTTGATCCTTTATCAAAAATAATCTGTCTATATATTTGTGGGTTTATTTCTGGGTTTTCAATTCTGTTCCATTGGTCCATGTGTCTGTTTTTCTGCCAGTACCAAGCTGTTTTGATTACTGAGGCTTTGTGGTACAGATAAAAGTCAGGCAGTGAGATGCCCCCAGCTTTATCCTTTTTTCTTAGGATAGCCTTTGCGATTCGTGGTCTTTTGTAGTTCTATACAAATTTGATGGTTTTAAAAATCTACGTCTTGAAAGAATGACTGGGATTTTGATGGGAATGGCACTGAATCTATATATTGCTTTGGGGAGTATGGCCATTTTAACTATATTGATTCTTCCAATCCATGAACATGGAATGTCTTTCCATTTCTTTGTGTCCTCTTTAATTTCTTTTAACAGTGTCTTATAGTTTTCAGTGTATAAGTCCTTCACGTTCTTTGTTAGATTTATTCCTAGGTATTTCATTTTTTTGTTTGCAATGGCAAAGGGAATGGATCTTCTCATCTCTCTTTCTGAAGTTTCACTGTTGGCATATACAAATGCAGCTGATTTTGGGACATTGATTTTGTAGCCTGCGACTCTACTATATTTGTCTATTATTTGTAATAGATTTCTGATAGAGTCTTTAGAGTTTTCTATATACAGGATCATGTCATCTGCCAAAAGTGACAGTTTAATTTCTTCTCTCCTGATTCTAATACCTTTAATTCCTTTCTCTTGTCTGATTGCTCTGGCTAGAACTTCCAGAACTATGTTGAACAGCAGTGGTGACAGGAGATATCCCTGTCTTGTTCCTGATTTTAGGAAAACAGTCTTCAGCTTTACCACATTCAGTACAATATTTGCTTGGGTTTTGTCATATATGGTCTTTATTATGTTGAGGTACTTTCCTTCAATTCCCATTTTATTCAGTGTCTTTATCATAAATGTGTTATATCTTATTGAATGCTTTTTCTGTATCAATTGAGATAATCATGTGGTTTTTATTTTTTGTTTGGTTTATGTGCTGGATTACATTGACTGATTTGCGTATATTGAACCATCCGTGTGCCCCTGGGATGAATCCCACTTGGTCATGGTGAATAATCTTTTTAATGCATTGTTGTATTCTGTTAGCTAAAATTTTATTTAAGATTTTTGCATCAGTGTTCATCAGAGAGATTTACCTATAGTTTTCGTTTTTGGTATTGTCTTTCCCAGGTTTTGGTATTAGGGAGATATTAGCTTCATAGAATGAGTTGGGTAGTACTGCCTCCTCTTGAATTTTCTGGAATAGTTTGAGGAGGATGGGCATTAGTTCTTCTTTGAATGACTGGTAGAAATTATTGGTAAAGCCATCTGGTCCAGGCCTTCTGCCTTTAGACAGGTTTTGGATAGTTGTTTCAAGTTCCGTACTGTTGATTGGGCTGTTTAGGTTATCCAAATCTTCTTGGTTCAGTTTAGGTAAACTATATGTTTGTAGAAATTTGTCCATTTCCTCTAGATTGTCAAATTTGTTGGCATAGAGTCTTTCATAATAATTTCATATGATTGTTTGTATTTCTGCAGTATCAGTTGTGATCTCTCCCCTATTGTCCCGTATTCTGGAAATATGAGATTTTTCTCTTTGCCCTTTGGTGAACCTAGCCAGTGGCTTATTAATTTTATTAATTTTTTGAAAGAACCAGCTCTTTGTGGCATTGATTTTTTTCTATTGTTTTTCTATTCTGAGTTTCATTAAGTTCTGCTTTAATGTTTATTAATTATTTTCTTCTGTTAGTTTTGGGGTACCTCTGTTTTTCTTTCTTTAGTTCTATAAGATGAGATATGAGGGTGTTTACTTGTAGTTTTTCCTGTTTCTTTATATAGGCCTGTAATGATATAAATTACCCTCTTAATACTGCTTTCGCTGTGTCCCAGAAATTTTGGTATGTCGTGTTTTCATTGTCATTCTTTTCTACAAGTTTTTAATCTCTTGTTTTATTTCCTCATTGATCCAGTCTTTTTTTAATAGCATGTTGTTCAATCTCCACGTATATGTGGTTCTCTCTGCACTTGATCTTTTGCAATTGATCTCTAGTTTCAATGCTTTGTGGTCTGAGAATACATTTGGTATGATTTGAATGTTCTTAAATTTAGTGAGGTTGGATTTCAGTCCCAGGATATAGTCTATCCTTGAAAATGTTCCATGTGCACTAGAGTAAAATGTATAGCCCTGTGTTGCAGGATGGAATGTTTTATAAATGTCAATTATGTCCATTTCCTGCAATGTATTATTTAAAGTTGCAATTTCCTTATTTATTTTCTGATTGGATGATCTGTCCAACATTGTTGTCAGGGCGGTGTTTAGATCCCTTACTATAATTGTGTTTTTGTCAAATTCTCCTATTAGATCTGTGAGTAGTTGCTTTATAAATTTTGGTGCTTCCTTACTGGGGGCATATATATTAATGAGTGTTATGTTTTCTTGATGTATTGTTCCTTTTATCAAAATAAAATGTCCATCTTTATGTCTTATTATTTTTTTTTATCCTGATGTCTTTTTCATCAGAAATCAGTATGGCCACTCCAGCTTTTCTCTGACTGCCATTTGCCTGGAATATTTTGTTCCATCCTTTTACCCTGAGTCTATGGTTGTCCCTGTGGCTGAGGTTTGTCTCCTGTAGACATCATATAGTTGGATTTTGTTTTTCAATCCAGCATGCTAACCTGTGCCTCTTTATTGGTGAATTCAGTCCATTTACATTCAGGCTGATGATTGATATATGCGGATATCCTGTATCCATTTCTTCTTTCCTTTTTATTTTTTTGTTGTCCCAACTTTTCTCCATTTATTTTGATTTATTGATTCAGGTCAAATAGCCTTCTTTAGTATTTTCTGGAGTGCCGGTTTTGAGCTGGAGAATTCCCTCAGCTTCTGTATATCTGTAAAGGCCTTAATTCCTCCTTCGTATCTAAAGGTTAATTTTGCTGGATAGTTGATTCTTGGCTGGAAATTTCTCTCTTTTAATATTTTGATGATTGGGGTCCACTCCTTCCTGGCTTGCAGAGTTTCTGCTGATAAGTCTGGTGACAGCCTTGTAGTTTTTTCTTTGAAAGTTATATTTTGTTTTTCCCTGGCATCCTTGAGGATTCTTTCTTTATCTTAGGTTTTTATCATCTTCAGAACAATATTCCTTGGAGAAGATCTGCTAGTGTCTAGGTCAGGGGTCTCCAAACTACGGTCCATGGGCTGCATCTGGCCCACGAGGCCCTCTCATCTGGCTCGTGGAGACCTTTTTATCTGAATAAAATAATATTAAATAAATAATTAAAAAGAACATCTATGTTTTGATTCTTTTTTATTTGGACGTCGAGTGTGTAGTCGGCCCCCATACTGCTGTTTGATAGTTAATGCAGTCTGCAGGCTGAAAAGTTTGGAGACCCCTTGTCTAGGTAGTTAGAGCTCTTATTTTCCTCTTCAATTTGGGGTTGTAGTTCTTTCTACAGGTTAGGAAAATACTAATCCACTATTTGTTTTAGTAGACTCTGATTTCTTCTCGCTTCCTTCTGGTACCCCTATTATTCTAATATTGTTCTTTCTGATGGAGTCAGAGAGTTCTTACAGGGCTCTTTCATTTCTCTTGATTCTCATTTCCTTTTCTTCATCCGTTAAATTTCCATGTTTCTATCTTCGATTTTAGGAATTCTTTCTTCCAGCTTGTGAGCCCTGTTTCTTATGCTGGTCAATTCTTTTTTCAGCTCTCCCATGATGTCTTTCATTTCAAGTAGTTCCTTTTGGTTCTACTCTACCTTCTCAATTTTATTGGTAAAGTACTCATTTTGCTCAGAGAATTTCTTGTTGAGGTAAATTTAACCGTGTCTGGGTACTTTGCCAGCATTTACTGAGCTCTCTGAATGTCTTGAGTATTGCAGCCCTGAATTCTGTTTCACTTAGATTTGATTCCAAGTGTGCAAGCTCTGTTCATAAAGAATGCCCATGATCTTCTGGAGGGGCTTTGGATTCTGAGGTGTGCATTGTGTTTGATGTGGTTCTTTTTGCTTTAGGCATGAGTATGTTTTCCCTCTGGGGGTTTGCCTATCAGATGGGCTTCTCTTTATTTTTTCTTATGGGCTCAGTTGTGGGAGGAGGAGATTTTGGGAGAGGGTTGTGGGAAGCAGTCAGTTACTGTGTTCTGGGGTTGCTCTTCAGGTTGCTGTCTTAGCTGTTAAAAGGCAGGGTAGTGAAGGTGTGGGCAGTGGGTGGGGCTGTGTGAGTAGGAGCTACGGTGGGCCTGAGACACAATAGCAGATTCCTCTGTCAGCAGGGGCACTGGTGTTTCAGTGTGGGCAGGGCGCAGCAGCTCAGGTCTTTCTCCCCTCTGATCTGCTGCTTTTACTTTAATCGCATCTGTGAGCTGAGCCTTCTGGATGGCGGTGAGGCAGTGGTGTGGGTGGGGTGCAGCTGTGGTGGTGGCTCAGGATGAAGCTCAGCTTGCGATGGCAGGTCGGCCAGCATCTCTCCTGGGTCCCAAAGACCATCATTTTTCACTTTAAGCAAGTCTAATGCAGCCAAGCGTGCTGCCTCTATGTCCACTTGAGCCACTGCCCTTGCTCCAGGAGCCCTGTCTTCAAAAGGTGCTCCCTCACTGTCAGCTCTAGGAGCTCAGCTGTATCTCTTCTGTAAATCAGGGATGCCGAGCTGCTGTGGGCTGGTGCCCTGCTTTCTCCCCGCCCGCGCTGGAAGTGCAGCCACCCTGCTCCACAGTCCCTGTTCCACCTCAGGCTCCGTGATCTGATTAGGGCACTGTGTGCCACCCCTTGAGTTCAGATGTTAAACTGTCCACTGCCTCGTGGGGCTTCCACTCTCCTTAGGTCTCAGCTTGCAGCCCGCACTCGATCTAGCTCCACCTTGACTGTAGTCCCCCAATCCCCCTTTGTTTTTGCCAGCCCCGAGCTGCATTCCGCATCCCTGTCCCCGAACTGCTCCTTCCCCTTCCCTCTCCCGCTCTCCCCTTTTTCCTCTAACCTTTGGGTGTTGTTCTGCGTTGTGTGGTTCTCTCAGTTGAGGGTGCTTCTCAGGATTTCCCCTGTGGATTCCCCTTTGTTTATAAGTTCCTTCCCAGGTAGGTATGGGGTTCTCCTCTCATGCTGCCATCTTTTTTCTCTCTTCAATTTCTAATATAGCCTTAAAGACTTGTATTATTTCTACCCTTTATGGAATGTGTTATTTTCCTTTGGTTGCTTTCAAGATTCTTTTCTTTATCTTTGGTTTTCAGCATTTGAACTATGATGCGCACAGGTATTATTTTCTTTGCATTTATTCTGCTTGATACTGATGAGCTCTCTGAATCTATTGTTTTGTATCTTACATCAAAATTGAGATTTTTTTCCCCAAAGATTTTATTATTTGAGAGAAGATAAGAGAGAGAAAGAGAAGTGGGGAGGGCCCAGAACAGTCTCCATAGATGTATATCATTAGTTGTGGCATGGTTTAATTCCACACAGGTGGGTGTGGGGCCACACGGGGCAGGAACTGAACTAGGGGCCTTCCTAGTTCAGCATGGGAACTGAAAACCTTCATTACGAAGCAATTACCAGTTGCACCCCAGTTCAGCATATGGGTTTGCACAGGCTGGGGCTGGGACTCAATCCCCAGATCTCGTGGGTGTAAGGCAGGCATTCAGCCTGTTGAGTTATCCCAGTATCCTCAAGAAATTTTTTTTTAAGATTTAGTTTTTATTGTTTAAGATTTATTTTTTATTGTTTGAGAGAGAGAGAGAGAGACAGAGAGAGAGAGAGAGAGAGAATGGGGAAGAGTCCAGAGCAGTCTCTATAGTAGTACAACATTAGTTGTGACATAGTTTCATTCCATATAGGTGAATATGGGGCCACACAAGGCAGTAGCTGAACTGGGGGCCTCCCACATGGGAGGCAATAACTTTTGTGGCCATCTTGGTAGTTACCAGTTGTGTGCTGAAATTTAGCATATGAGTTTGAATGAGCTGGGGCCCACTGAGATTTGTTTTCCAGACCTTGCAGTCGCAAGGCATGCCCTCAACTTGCTGAACTATTCTAGCATTCCAAATTGGGAAATATTTGACCATTACTTTTTTCTAATAGTTTTTCAGTCTCATTTTCTCTCTTCTCACTTTCTGGGACTCTAATTATATGTTAGACCATTAGATATTGCTCCACAGTTTCCTGAGTTCTCTTCATTCTTTTTCATTCTTCCTTCCAGTTATTCATCAAATTGGATTATCATAGTAATCTATCTCCAAGGACTTTGATTTAATCTTTAATCATCTCCAGTCTGCTGTTTAGCCTATCTGGTCATTTTTATTTTAGATATTGTCCTTTTCTATTTTAACAATTTTTATCTTTTTTTTTTTTTTAAAGTTTTCTTTAAAGATTTACTTTTTTTGTTTTGTTTTGACAGAGAGATAGAGACAGAGAGAGGCAGAGAGAAGGGGGATGGCCCAGAGCAATCTCCATAGTTGTATGTCATCAGTTTTTCACATGGGTTCATTCCAAATAGGTGGGCGAGGGGCCATGCAGGGTGGGAACTGAGCCAGAGGCCTCCCACATGGGAAGCTCGCCCCAGCAAGAACCAAACTGTGGGCCTCCCACAAGTGAAGCACACCTCAGTTCATCATATGGTCCACACGGGATGAGGACAGGACTCAATCCTTAGACTCTGGGGCTGCAAGGAGAGCACTTAACCTGCTGAGCCATCCCAGCATCCCTGATTATATTTTATAGTTTTTTATTTTGTTTAGATTTTCTAATTTTTGGCTCATTATGTATAGTTTTCTTTTACATTCTTTTTTCCTTGTATATATTTACACCTTTTTTACCGAGGTATAATTGACATAATATTATATTAGTTTTAGGTGTACAACATGATGATTCAAAATTTATAATTTACACATTTTTATCAGTTTGTTGGTTGTATCTCTTCTCTAAAACTGTGTTACAGATGTTTATCTAAAGGATGTATTTTGATGTGGTTTATTGTTTTTAACTTTTTTCGTAAAATTGGCTGTATCTTTTAAATTCTTAAGCATGTTGTAATGGCACTTAAAATTCTAGTCTGCTAAATCTAACATCTGGGTCATTTCAGCCAATCTTCATTGATTACTTTCTTTCTTTAGTATAGGCCATGTTTTCCTATTTCTTCATATGCCTAGTAATTTTATTTATATCCTGGATATTAAAAATAATGTATTATAAATAATACACTGCAGGTCTGCATTCTGCTATAATCCTACCAAGAGTGAAGTTAGCATACAATAGACTTAGCTGGACTAAAATTGTAAACTCTATCTCCCCTAGGGTAGACAGCAGCTGAAATCTCTGATTAGTCTATTTAGCCTTAGCCAGGCTTCTTAGAATCCACTTTATGAATTTATAGTTCAAATGTCCATTAGAAATTTGAGCAGAGTTTTTAAACAGATGCCAGAGCTCCTCTTCTCTGCCTCCTTCTGGATATTCTGTATATTATTCCTTAACTCTCAGCTCCTATGGTTGCCCTAAACCCTAGCCTCTGGTCCTTCAGCTGAATAAGACTGCCTATTTCAACTTTAGGTTTAATCATTCTGTGTGGGGCTGATCTGAGTTTGCCTTCTGGATAAAAAATATTAAAAACAGGAACCTAACTACTGCAGGTCTCTTTTCCTGAAGTATACATTTTCCTTCCTATTTCAGACTGCTTTTGGTTGTCTTCCAATGTCTTCATGTAGGTTTTTAAGAATATTTTATCCAGAGTTTATAGCAGTTATCTGCAAGAAAGTTGAGGTAATAGAAGCATAATCTTATAAAGCTGTGTATAGAACAGATCTCTTTTTCTGAAGTATATATTCTCCTTCCTATCTCAGTCTGCTTTTGGTTGTCTTCCAATGTCTTCATGTAGGTTTTTAAGAATATTTTATCCAGAGTTTATAGCAGTTATCTGCAAGAGAATTGAGGTAATAGAAGCATAATCTTATAAAGCTGTTTTTGTGACATAATTATTTATAGGCCCCAAGATGCTTTTATTCTGTGTGTCTTATCTCAAGGATATATTTCATCATAATTTTTTTTAGAGCATAATTCCATTCACACTTTGTTTTGAAATTTGAAATTAAGATTTATATTCTTTTTTTCTTTAGAAAACATTCTGTTAACATTTTGGAGGCATATACTATAAGAAGCTAAACATTTAGACTAAGGATTATGATCACCTGTTTATCATGGCCAAAATGGTGATATAGGTGAACCAAAATGGTAGACGAAAATAAAAATAATTCTGTTTGACCTTAGAAAATTTTTGTTTTTATGAGGGGGACCCAAAATAACATGAAATTATCTTTCTTTGATATAAGAGAGATTGTGCACTCAGAATTTGTTCCGCTGGGTCAAATGGTCAACCAAATTTATATCTGGGAGCTTTGAGAATGTTGCATCATGATTTGCCTAAGAAACATCCTGAATGGATCATTAGTTCTTCTACTATGACAATGCACCCGCCCACACCGTGCTGAGTGTTCAACAGTTTTGACCCGAAGCAGCATGACCCATGCCTCAATCTCCCTATTTACCTGATCTTGCCCTAAGCAACTATTATTTGTTCCCCTGTATGAATAAAGTCCTCAAAGGTAAACATTTTGCTGATGTGGAAGAGGTGAAACAAAAAAACAGTGGAAGCACTCACTAAAAGGCATCAAAATCAACAAGTTCAAAAACTGTTTTGAGCAGTGGAAAAAACATCCCAATGGGCATATTGCATCAAACAGAGAGTACTTCGAAAGTGACTGAAGTTTAAACATGTAGGAATAAGTACACTATTTTTTATAAATAAATTTTGTTTTTTGGGTGTTTCCCCTCATGTACTTTTTAATCTGTAAGTTATGTATGGGAAGTGTCAGAACTTTAAGATAAAACAAGAATTCACTATTGAAACTTACCCTGAAACCAGAATTTCTCTCCATGCTTCTTACTCTAGGCCTTCTCCCACAGCAAACATTGGCTTTTATTTGATGAACAATTTTACAAGGGCTTTTCCCTCCGTGTATGGTGTGAATTCTTATCCTTTCTGAGCTAGCAGAATGAAATATGATAAAAGTACCCTTCTTTTAAAGTATCCTCATGACACCAGTATTATTTATTTGAACAAATATGATCTCTGAGTCACATGCATGAAGCAAGGAAAAGAATTCCTTACTGAAAGTTTCTCATTACACTCTAGATCTCTGAACCTAAAAGCAGAGGAATGATTCTTAAGATTCCATATAAATTTTTATTTACTTAAAAAATTTTTCCAATTGGATGCTTACCAAGATTTACCTTTTGACAATATTTTTATGTTACATATGTACTTTTTAAAGGTCATATACTTAGTTTCCCAAATATTACTTTTATAAAATATCATTTGCCCTTAATTTATTCATCAAAGACTGAGAATGGCATGTAAAATTTCCTCTTACACTTACCGGTATTTGCTACCATTTTTCTTATAACATGTAACTGTGTCTTTCTACAATTTAATGTATTATTGTGTTCTTAGAAATAAATGGATGTTGTACATTTCTGGTGCATTTATCTTCATCAATATAATGTCACTTTCAGTCCCATTTTTTCTTGAAATCTGACTTTACATATATTAATGTAGCAACTTCCAATTTGTATTTATTTGATCTTATCTAATCTATTTATCTTTAATCTTTAAGTTGTCTGTGTCACTTTGTTCCTGATTTATCTTTTTAGGTGCCATATATATAGATTTTTAAAAATTATTCTTTTGTGGCTTCTATTTTATTAAAAAGTTAACATTTTAAGCACGTTTAGCTAAACACTAGCTATCAAAACTAATATATATAACCTTAGTCAGTCATCTTATTTTTGACACATATACCCATGATTTTTCCTCAGTTTTATATATTTTGACATATAAATTGTGTTTATAATATATAATATAAATATACAATGTAATATGTTATAACATAATATATATTATAATAATATATAACAATACAATATATTATATATTATTATAATAGTATTAATATAATAATATAATATTTATATACATTATAATATAATATATATAAATATATAATATAAATATATAAATTGTGACTTATCTTTTTAGGTGCCATATATTTTGATTTTGAAAAATTATTTTCTTGTGGCTTCTATTTTATTAAAAAGTTAACATTTTAAGTAAGTTTAGCTAAACACTATCAAAACTAATAAATATAACCTTAGTCTGTCATCTTATTTTTGACACATATACCCATGACTTTTCCTTAGTTTTATATATTTTGATATATAAATTGTATTTTACTTAACCTACTCTAATAATTGGAACATTTTAATTGTGAATTACCTTTATTTTTCAAACATTACTTCAACTTATAAAGTACAGTATTCAAATTCCAGAGTAAATCAATATGTATTAATTCCTTTTTTAGGGTAATATTAAAATAGTTTAGTCTCTTCCTGCCTTTATGTTTTATTGGTACAATTTAAAATTTATCATTTTGGGGAAAAGATTTTCCCTGTTCTTGTACCATCCCTTAAATTTTTTTTTGAAATATTTGTTTTGAAATCTCACAGGAGATGCAAAAATAGTACAGAGAGTTACTCATCCAATGATAACATTTTAAAAATAACTATAATACATTATCTAATCCAGGAGATTCATATTGGTACAATTCACATAGATTATTTATTTATAGGCTTTAATCCCTAAAAGTGATGACGTTAATTCTAGCCTTATTAATATAACTCTGAATTAAATAAAGTAAAATAGAAGTACTGTGGTTTTATAAGGTAATTTTTCCCTTTTATTCTTGTATTCAAAAATTCACTTTTCATACAAAGAAGTCTCACCCCCCTAAATTAGATTATCAGTTCTCTAGTGCAAGTAAAATGCTTTGTGTATCTTTCACAATAGATAGCATCTTGTTTGATATCAAGATGGGCTATACTCTAATATTTTGTGAAGAAAAGGAAGTGTTTGGTGATTGCCTCATTAAATCGCTGAGAGTAGTAACCACTGTGTGTAGTCGATATGTTGATTGTTTTTGGCTCTGATCAACTGTTACTGAGGAGGGAAGTTTTTGATACAAAATGGAAACCACTGGAAAGGGGATTAGTTAAGTTGACTTGACCACAAATAATGAGGAGTTTGTAAAGTGCAGTGTGGGGAGCTGCTTATCTATATGAATTGCTAACACCAGCTTAATGTTCGTAAGCTCTTTACCGTCTATCCCAGGTAGCCCTCTCCAGTGCCTTTTGAGAATAACTACCTTAAACAATGTATGTATGCCTGTTACCAAATTTTTATTTATTTTTTATTTTTTTAAGATTTATTTTATTGTTTTTGACAGAGACAGAGAGAGAGAGAGAGAGAGAGAGAGAGAGAGAGAGAGAGAGAGAGAGAGAGAGAGAGAGAGAGAAGGGAGAGGGCCCAGAGCAGTCTCCATAGTTGTACATCATCAGTTTTCAACATGGTTTTGTTCCACACAGGTGGGCTGGGGGGCCATGCAGGGCAGGAACCAGGTGGGTGCCTCCCGCATGGGAGGCAAGCCCCCAGTGAGCTGGGGGCTGAACCAGGGGCCTCCCACATGGGGAGCTTGCCCTGGTGAGAACCAAGCTGGGAGCCTCCCACATGGGAAGCACACCCCAGTTCAGTATTTAGGTCCTCATGGGCCTGGGCTGGGACTTGATCCTCGGACATTGGAGCTGCAAGGTGAGCACTTAACCCACTGAGCCATCCTGGCTTCCCCCTGCCACTAACTTTAAATGGATATACGGCAGTTCTTCACTGATATCAACACCCAGTAGAAACTCTCCAGAGGAGCAATAAGTAGGGTAAGCTTAGTCTAGGATTGCTACCATAATTGACCAGGGGCTTATTGCCTAGAGTGACCAGGAATTTAGGAAAGTATCTAAATGAAGGTATGGTAAAAAATATTCTCTTCTCCATGCAGAGGGGAGGCATATTACACAATAGAGGCTTCATTACAAAATGTTCAAACCACATGGTAAAATTGAGGGTTACCACATGGCAAGAACGTTGGATTAAAAGTCAAGGCTTAGGCTGTCTTCCAGCTCTAACCATGATTCATATGGTTTTAGTAAATTCACAAAATTTTTCTGAGTGAGGTATGTAAAATATAAAATGGAAGGGGATGTTAACATTGACACAGTTTTTTAAAGTTTGAATACTGCCTGCATTAGAAATGTATTTAGTGTGTTAGAATGCTGATTCCTGAAACTCACCCTTTATGTTCTCAATCGGAATCTAAGGGGTGAGAGCTGGGAATCTTTATTTTAAATAAGGGTCTCATGTGATTTTTATGTTCACCATAGTGTAGGAATAACTAGATTAGTTCACACATAAAGCTCTTTCTAGATTTAGAATGCTATATTTCTTTTTCTTTTTTTAAGATTTATTTTTATTGTTTTGACAGAGACAGAGAGAGACAGAGAGGCAAGGAGAGACAGAGAGAAGGGCTAGGGTCCTGATCAGTCTCCATAGTTGAACGTCATCAGTTTTTGACATAGTTGCATTCCACACAGGTGGGTGTGGGGCCATACAGGGTGGGAACCAGGCCAGGGGCATCCTGCATGGGAAGCATGCCCCAGTTAAGCCAATAGGTCCACTCAGGCTGGGGACAGTACCTGATCTTTGAACCCTGGGGCTGCAAGGCAAGCATTCAACCCGTTTCATCCTGGCATCCCATAGAAAGCTATACTTTAATAAACATTATTTACTGAATTCTAACAGAAATTACTTAAAAGGCACAATTTGATCTTTTTGCTAGTGAGAATTAGTTTGATCCACACATTTTATCTTTCCTAATAACTTCTTTCAGATTTTAATGAGCACAGAAATATTGGAAGTGTACTCAAGAGTCCCACAGGGTGGTGTCTTTATGGATTCTCTACAGTCTAGCTCTTCCTAATTATTGTACAACCAGAATAGTAATTCCCTTAGAATAAAAATTCTTGAAAAGTCGGATGAAATAGTGTACCGCACAAAGAGGACAATTTTCCAGAGATCAGATTTCTCATGTCCCTAAAATAAATTTCTCTCCCTTAAACAATCAAGATGGCCCATGATTACTTGTGTCCTTCTGAAACCCATGTCCCTATGCCCACTTCCTTGTGTCATCAAGGCTTCTTCAAATGAGTTAGATACGACCTGTTGGGTAACAATCAAGTAAATCTTCCTGCTTTGGGCCAGTAAAGTAGTCTATCTCTTGCTAATATGCATTGATTCTGTTAGTCAAACTCTTAAGAGTTTTTGGATTATCTTATCATAGCACCAGAAGTCTTCAAAAATGGTATTCATAGTATATAATTCTTGAAATAAATTCTTATAAGGCTTAGGGCTGTATAGACGTCAATCCGGGAGATATCCATGGATATTTACTTTTTACAAAATAACTTTTTATTTGAAAACATTTTAATATTAGAAGTTGCAAAAATAGTTTAGAGTTCCCATGTACTCTTTGTCCAGCTTTCCCTAATGGCAATAACCTTAGTACATTGTCAAAATCAAGAAATAAACATTGGCACATTACTATCAACTCAACTACAGATATTATTTAATTTGTCATGGCCACAAAGACTGTTAATGAAGAATTAACAAGGGCCTCTTAGATGCTATGATATATTTTATAATATTTTTCTATTATAGTTACAATCAAGAGAGAATTGTAGTATATGGGAATGAGGAATTTTGGAGTCAAACAAAGAAGATTCCAGACCAGCCATGTCCAACTTGTGGCCCAGGACAGATCTGAATGTAGCCCAAAGCAAATTCTTAAAACATTATGAGTATTTTTTGTGGTGTTTTTTGTTTGTTTGTTTGTTTTTTAGCTCATCAGCTATCATTAGTGTTCAGTGTATTTTTTTTTTTTTTTAAGATTTATTTTACTGTTTGAGAGGAGGCTGCCAGAGTAGTCTCTGTACATAATTAGTTATACATAATTATTTGTGACACTGTTTCATTCCGTACAGGTGGATGTGGGGCTGCATGGGGTGGGAACAGAACCAGGGGCCTCCCTTATGGGAGGCTAGAAACGTTGTGCCATCCCTGCAGTTAGTGTTAATGTATATTATGTGTGGCCCAAGACAAGTCTTCCAATGTGGCCCAGCAAAGCTAAAAATTTGGCCACACTGCTCTAGACTCTACTGATTATCATTTGGGTAATCTTAGACAAATTACTTAATCTGAGTTATAGTTTCTTTATCTATAACATGGGCATTACAAGATTTATTTAATAGGGTTGATGTTAGGATTAAATGAGGATTAAATGATGAAGATTAAATGAAAAGCAAGTGTTTGATACTAACAGGACTTCAGTATTAGTTTTTATTTTTAAAATGTATAGAAAATAGTACTTGTTCTTTTGTGGGTTAATTACTCATGTATATAAAGATCAGAAAAGCAATAAATTGAAGGTCTTAAATTTTTTGTTGTTGCTCTTAAATGCACTAAATAGTTCTGTTACAAAAACTCGTAAGAAATACAGAACAGTTGAATATTAAAACAGGAGGAATTAGGTAACCCACAGTCAAACTGCCCCCTTTAGAATATTGAAGATCATACATATTAAGAAAATTACAAAGTTGTTGTAGTATACTAGAAAATAAATATTTGGTCTTCGTCTTCAATTTGGGCAGAGAGCCCTTTAAGTCCTAGGAATCTCTGGAATGATAGTGATAAGAATGTATTTTGTATGCTAATGAGATTGACTGGTATTTGGGGCCCCTAGATAAATTTAGGATGGAGGCTGGTTGCCAGAAAGACCAAGACTTGATTAGAAGCTTGGAACTTACAAACCCACCCCTAATGTCCAGAAAAAGGAGAGGGGCTGGGGATTGAGTCAATCACTCATAGCCAGTGGTTTAATCTGTCATGCCAGTGTAAAGGAACCTCTACCACAACTAAATGAAAGGTTTGGAGAGCGTCCAGGTTGGTGAGCACATCAAAGTGTTGCAAGGGCACCCCTACTCACACACCTTGCCCTATGATCTCTTCTGTTTGGCTGTGCTTGAGTTTTATCCTTTATAATAAACAGATAACAGTAAGTAAAGTTCTTTCCTGAGTTCTGTGAGTCATTTTAGCAAATTATCAAACCTGCAGTGGGGAGGTGGTTGTAGGAACCCCTCCTTCATAACAAAGTCTTCAGGACAGAAGTATGGATAACCTGGGAACCCAATACCTGTGATTGGCATCTGAAGTGAGGGTGATCTTTTGGGACTGAGCCCTTAACCTGGAGCCTTTAACTTCCAGGTAGTGTCAGAACTGAATTGTAGGACAACGAGCTGGTGTAGAATTGCCTGGTGTGAGGAGGAAAATAGCCTCAGCTATAGTCAACATGTGGGAAATTAGGACCTGAACTCAGGTCTTCAAACTCTTTTATTTAGATGATGTGGCATTTTATATATGAGAAGAACATTGCCTCAACCCTCTTAGATAAAAAAAAAATGTGCACAGCAGCTGCAGACTAATAAACTCAAGTTGGAGAGTTATGCATAAGAGAAGGGTGTGTGGCAGAGTGAAATAAAATTTCTTCTCTGATTCTGTATTTCAACACTTATTTAACATTAAACTTTTATTCTATCTGCCAGGGATTGCAAATTTTTATCCTCTACACTGTCAGAACAAAAGTCTTCCAGAATGAAGCTTCCAAAGTGTTGAGGTCACTGTCATCATCTGCTGAGAGAATGAAGTCACTGCCCTCATTCGGGACCCTGCTGAGGTTGCGTGTGAGGATGTATAACTTGCTTAGATCATTGCCAGCCCTCAGGGAACACTTTAGGCTGCTGGAGCCATTGGAAGTTACTGAGGAAACAACACCATTTGAAAGTGACCAAGCAAGCACAAGCATCCGACAGTAAAATGGTTATTGTTTGTGGTCCTTTTTATTCATCTTGTGTGAGTTTTGCTTTTTCTATTTCCTTCCTTTATGATCTAGTCTTCTTGAAAAGTCCCCCTTAGTATATTTTGCTCAAGGTTAAGAATCAGGGAAAACCTTTTGTTTAGTAGCATCAGGAATAATGAATTAGGTAGTTTTTCTATTCAATAGAGTCTTACCTGAATGAGGTGAAGAATTCCATCCAGCATTCAATATAATTCAAGATTATCGTTGCTCCATATAACATAAAATCTCTGTGGCAAACTTTGATTAAAATGTAGAACTTAAATTCTTCTACAATTTACTGAAAAGGGTATGAGGAGAAAAATTTACCTCCCAGGACAAAATGAATTGTGATGAATGTTGCAGGGAGTTTGCATGTATCATACTTTTGATCTGTGAATATTTTATACTTTTATATCTGTGCTTATACTTTTATTTCCAGTCAAGAATTTTGTGCCAACTTAATCTCTGGAAAGAAAGTTTTTTGTTGTTAACAAAAACCAAAACAAAACATGTTTTATGACCCAAGAAGTTGGCTCTATGATGAGAAATGGGCAATGAGACAGAAAGATTAACTGGTTACTGAAGTCTCTGGATATTTCATTCCAGCTCTTGATATATCTGCCTTTTTTATTGCTAAAATCACATTAAGTCTCACCAAATAAAATAGTCACAATTCCCCCTTGAAGCCTTTAAAAGATCTAACTGCTTATGGATTTTTAAACACTTGAATTATAAATGGTTTCCTAAATAAAATGTGGCCTCCATTTAAGTGGAGAGCACTCCCACTGGATTTAGGAGACACAGTCTTTGACTTGCAGTTCTGTTTTGCCATAAACTAGGCAGCTGCTGTGAGTGTAGAACTAAGGGAGTAACTAATGGCAGGTGAGCTGTAGCCCGAGGACCTAAAGAACGCATGTGTGCGTACGTGTGTTTATTGAAATGGTTGTTTCCTTACCCAGCAATCAAGAGCCTATTTTAGCTATAGGATAATTGAGACCTTACAAGATAATGAGAAAAAAGCAAAGGGAAAAGAATAAAGAAGAAAAGCAGTTCTCAGATGCCAGTGTTTCAGTGGTATTTCTAGTGCTAGGCCTAGATAGGGGCTGGACACAGGGACAATTACAAGGTGTGGATGACCTAATCTATGTCCTCAAATACATATTCAGATGAAGATAAATCTTAAATAAGAGCTAGTTTAAATGTAAAAAAATAAAATTCACCAAAGAGCCATATTTTTGCCTGAGGGTGGAGTATATATGTCCCTTTGGTGATTTTAGGGTTTTTTAAATTATTTTTTTATTTTGTATTTTTTTCAGCATTCTTGGGGTATAGCAACCAAAATTTCACATAATGTTTCTGGAATGGCTGTACCATAAACATGCAAGCTCTACATGTATACTGTAAAGGCTAAATCAGGCAGACATTAATATACCTACCTTGAAATCCTACCACTAGGAAATAATTCTATTGATTTAAGCCTTTATCTCATGCAAGGTCCGGAATCTTTTCACATAATGATAGATATTCAAGTCAAATTAGGTTAAAGGTCAAAGAGAATTTAATGGCTTAATTAATTGTGAAGTCCAAACGCTGCATTGGTTTTAGGTAGGGTGACTATGTTTTGGTTTGCTTGAGCCAGTCCCCATTTGTGCCTGTTGTCCTGATCACTAGCAGTTCCTCTTACTCTCAAAAGTATCCTGGATTGGGACATAAAATATATAATGGCAACTTTAGGTCTAGAGTTCAAATGCAAGGATTTCAAAGAACGTGTCAAGATTCTTTTTCTCTCCCTGTATTTTTGGCTCTTTGTGCTTCTGTATTTGGCTTCATTCTCAAATTGGGTATACATGGGTGGAAACTGGCCATTGGCATCTCCATCCTTTTGCCCTTCAACCTCCCACAGTGTCTCCCATTGTCTATAGCCAACCACAAGTCAGCCAAGCCAGGAACCCATGGGGCTCAGTTCCCTGTGACATGAAGCAGGGGCAGTGAAAGGAAAGGACCTAAGAATGGGCACAGCTTGCCTGGTCATGTGTTCACAGGCACTGTGTTCAGGGAATATTGGTCCAGCCTGAGTCACATACCCACTGTAAAGTAGAAGGATGGGGGATGACTTGGTTGGTAGAATATCCTGGAGTGAAGAATGGACAGTTATATCAAGGATGGGACGCTGACAGCAAAATGTTAAAGTGCTTATACTACTTCTCTGGACAAAATACAAGTACCCCTTAGGAAGACAACCACATTCAGACTCATCCATCATTTCCCTTAGTCTGAATGAGCAAGCCTATTAGATTCTTGTCTGAGCAGGGTTTGTAAGGAAAGCAAGAAATTATTTGTTGCCTTGGAAGATGAGGATCATGGATGAGACTATTGAGGCAGAAGGTAGACTTGAAAATTTCAGGATAGCGAGACTTCAAGTACTACAGAACTGGGTTTCATGATATTATTGGGGACAACTTTAGTAATTCTGATTATATTGTGTGATAACAGTGCCTTTTTGGTTGTGGTAGCATGTGTAATTTCTTTGGGAGACAAACCACCCTGACCTTTGGATTTATTTTCCAGGGTTTTAACTAACAGTTCAGAGCTCACAGTTTAGTTGTCATAATCTGGATTGCTTTTTTTTTTCCCCAACTCTCCCCATCTGAAAGTTTATCTTGCCTCTTTTTTTCCTGTCACCAACAAATGGAGATCTCTTTCAAGGTCATTGCTATCAGTTGGCCATTGCCTCATCAGAGGAAATTGGTATTCTTTGCTAGCATTTGGGAAACTCAGGCCAAAAGTGCCGACTGGATTATTGCAGCCTGTCAACCACTGGACCTCTTTGGTTCTGTGGAACCTCCTTAATGTGACCCTGGCCTTTTAGCACCTGGCTCCTCAGATGAGGTCCAAGACAGAGACACTACGATTAGGTTCCACCCTGGGGCCAAATGTAGTGGGGAATGGGGCAGGTTACACTTACATTTATAATTTTAGAACACTGTGATAACCAGTAATAATTTTAAGATATTCACAACATACATTTTTTTTAAAAAGCAAAAGCCATAATTCTCTAACCAAACATATCAATGTCTTTTTCCTGTTTCTTTATGCTTTCTTTGATTAAGAAAAATTTATATAACTATAGTTATAGGAAATAAAATTTTATTACGATTTTCACTTAAAATTACCCAGTAATGCAGTCCTTATAATAATTAATGATTGCATAATATAGTATAGTCTACTTAGTTGTTTTCTTATATCTACATATTTCCATTTTTAATACTGTAGTGACATATGATGAATACATATATTTTTACTCTTTTAAATTATTTCCTTAAGATAAATTCTCAGTAGTTTCTTTCTATTAATTAGCCTTTTAACTATTTCATTTGGTGAAAATATTTTATTTTTTTATTTCTTTTTAATATACCAGTAAATCATCATTGCATTGAATTCAAAATATCCAAAAGATTTATAGAACATTTAGCATTTTTTTGAGCTTATATGTCCTCATGTAGGTATTTTAAATTTTGTGTTAAGGAGTATGTTAAGAAGTATGTAGAAACTTCTAAAATGAAGGAAGCTCAGATGGCTCAGCAGGTTAAGCACTCGCTTTGCAGCCCTGGGGACTGAGGATTGAATCCTGGCCTGGGCAGACCCATATGCTGAACTGGGGTGTGCTTCCCATGGGACAGCCACCCCTTCAGTCCTCGCCCTCCCCTCCCCTCCCCAGCTTGGCCCCTGACTGGAGGGGGCGTGCCTCCCATGCAGGAGGCCCCCAGGCCAGTTCCCGCCCTGCGCAGTCCCCGCCCACCTGTGTGGAGCCAGACCATGTTGAAAACTGATGATGTACAACTATGGAGAAGGCTTTGGGCCCTCCCCCATCTCTCTGCCTCTCTCTGTCTCTGTCAAAAAATAAAATAAATCTTTAAAAAAAAGGGAGGACACTTCTAAAATGAAGAACACAGGCAAAAATATGCAAACTGAGGCCAAATGAACCATGTATGACAGACACACTGTATGTCTACCCTTTCACTGTATCATTCAGCTGTTGGGTGGGGTTACATGACAAAGTTATTTTTTTCCTCTCAAATATGGTTTTAGACTCTGTGTCCATCCATCTTTTCTTAAAAGTAAAACACTAAATCTTGGAGAATACAGGAAAGGTTTTAGTAGCAATTAATTAACATAAACAAAAGATTCAAAACATGTGCATCATCTGTATCACTTCATTTACAGATAGGCAACCTATTAAAATGTGTATTTGAAAATAATATATACAAGTTTCTCAAAAACTGATTAAGTAAGGAAGGAGAAATAATCATAGGAGGCAAAAGAAGTCAGGGATCCAAGAAACATGTCATATGGGCTTATATTTTTGTTCAGAGTAGGCCACAGACTAGACCATAAATTTCCTGACACCCAACATAAAAAGGAAAACATTATCAAACAACTGACATATCTCAACAATTAAACAAGCAAAAAAAAAATTTCTTGGGAAAACACATACGGTAGTTAATCCAACATTAATTGAAATTGGCATTGATAACTTTTCTTTAAAATATCCACCTGGGCATATTACCAAATGAGAGGGCAAACTATTTTGAATGAAGAAAAAGGCATTAAATCTGGAAATGCACATGTTCACATCCATAACTGACAGTTTGTTAAGTGCACACTAACAGTCATGGTAATGTTCACTGTGACTCTGAAGTTATACAATACTATGTAAATACAAAGGCACACACAATACACCACAGGAAACTTCAGTATCATAAGCAGGTCACTGAAAACTGTTTTGTTTTGTTTTTAAATATTAAAATATTTTAAAAATAATATTAATTTTTGCTAATGGATAGTTTTCTGTTTTGTTTGCTTTGGTAGAAGGCTTGCTTTTTTTTTTTTTTTTTTACTTTTTAAGTTACCTTTATCGATATATAATTTACATGAAATAAAATGCACTGATTTTAATTAGATGAATTTCACAATTACATGAATTTTAGCAAATGTATACATACATGTGAAACCATCCCCCTAACCAAGATTAAAAACATTTCCCTCACTCTATAATTTTCCCTGGTGATCCTCCCCAGTTAAACCCTTCCCCCACATCCAGCCCAGGCAACTGCTAATCTACTTTCTACTACCTTGTACTAGTTTTGCCTGTTATGGAATGCCATAGTCTGGCTTCTTTCACTGAGCATAATGTTCTTGAGGTTTACCTGTGTTGTGTGTATCAGTGGTTTGCTTCTTTTTATTTCTGAGTAGAATTCAGTTGTTTGGAATTTAAAGAACAAACAAAACAAAAACAAACTCATAGATAGAAAACAAATAGAGTGTTGCCAGATGGGAGGTGGGTTGAGGTCAAAAGGTGAAGGTATTAAGAAGTACAAATTGGTGCAACAACATGAATGGAACTTAAGATCATCATGCTAAATAAAATAAGCCAGACAGAAAAAGCTAAGACCTCACTTATAGGTGGAATATAAAACTGAGAGCAACAAAGAAATAAAACCTCATGGACACAGTCAATAGTTCAGTGGTTACCTGAGGATAAGGAGGGAGGAGGTGGGAGAGCAGAGAAGGGAGCTAAATATATGGTGATGGAAACAAAGCGGACTCTGAGTGGTGAATGCATATTGTAACACATAGACAAAGTACTGTAGAATTGTCCAACTGGAACCTATGTAATTTTTACTAACCAATGTCATCCTAATAAATTTAACAAAAAACAAAACAAAACAAGACAGAAGTACAAACTGGGAGTTACAAAATAGTCATGGGGATTCAAAGTAAAGCATAGGGAATATAGTTAATAATATTGTAATAACTATGTATGGTGCCAGATGGGTGCAAGACTTATGGGGGGATCATTTCATAAGTTATGTAAATGTCTAACCACTATAATGTACACCTGAAATGTAATATTGAATGTCAAAAAAGGGGACTGTGAATTACAGAAATGTCATCTTGCCCTCTTTAAAAAAAAAAAAAGGATTCGGTTGTTTGGATAGATCACATTTTATTCATACGTTCATGTTTATGGATAATTGGTCATTCCCAGGTTTTGACAACTATAAAACTGGTATAAGCATTCTTATAATAAGTATTTGTGTGGACATGTGTGTTTGTTTGTTTTTTTCCTCTTGAAGTACCCAGTAGAATTGTTGAGTCTCAGTATATATTTAACTTTGTAAAAAACTGCTCAACAGTTTTCTAAAGTGGCTGTACCATTTTATACTACCAAGAGCAACACATAAACTCTGGAGTTTGTTTTAGAGTCCTGATTAGTGAACAAATTTTAAAAAATGGAAATAGGGTATAAATCCTTTTTAGAAGCTATTGATCATGTTAGCCTTTTTAACAAAGAGAAAAAAAAATAAATGCAGAGTGACATGATCTAATGCTGTTATGTCTTACAAACCATATTTCCCAGGGAGCTATAGTCCAATTCTTATCTTCTTCCAAGTAGAGTTTTGTTACACGTGGAAGTATGACATTGATAATTTTCTGAACTTTGATATAAGCTTCTATGAAACCGTGATATAACAGTTGAGACCTTCTGGACCTTTGCAATAACAAAAAAAGATATTTTTTTCTGGCTGCAGTACTTACCAAGCAATTGTAGATTATGAAGCATTCCAGACAGGAAGTTGTGGTCCCAACTACACGTGAATTGACGTGAACATTGGCCTCTCTGGGCATAAGCCTGAGGCTCTACCTTTATGAAGGGATGGGCAGGACTGGATGAGCTCTAAATTCCCTAGCAGCTCTAAAATTTTGTGACTTTAAATGCAGTCTTAAATTATTTTGAAATTAACTCAGAGTATTTTTCCCACCCAAGAATTACATGAGTATATATTGCATAAAAAATAAATGAGAGCATGCAAGATAGATCCAAATTCCCCATTGACTAATCTACCAAACCCAGGTCCCTCCTCTCCTCTTCCTTCCCTTTCTCACCACTGTCAGCCCCTGTAATAAATTGACTGTGTATTCTTCCAGATTTAAAAAAATAGGTATACACATCCATAGAAATTGATAGTCTCGCGTGTGAGCTTTTTTCTTCTCTTTTTTACATAAAAAAATATAGAAACTAATTCAGTGGTTCCCCAAGACCACCTCCAGGTTCAATGATTTGGTAGGTGAACACATAGGAGTCAGTATAGTCATATTCATGGCTATAATTAATTATAGCAAAACAACAAAAGAACAAAATTCGCAAAGAAAAATGTTGCATGGGGTGAAGTCTGCAGGAAACCAGGCACAAGCTTCCAAAGCTTCTCTTTCAGTTCAGTCTCACACAGGATGCTCTTAGTTCCTCCAGCAATGAATTATGCAAACACATGTGAAATGAGGTCCACTAGCGAAGCTCATCAGAAACCCAGTGCTCAGGTGTTTTCTTTGGGACTGGTCACAAAGGCACCCTCTGCTTGGCATGTATAAAAATTCCAGATTCCCAGAAAGCAAGCAGGTATTCAGCATAAACTACATTGTTTATACAATTTAGGCACAGTGCAGTGGGGATCAAGAACAGTGGGAATGCTTCCAAAATCCAAGTTCCCAGCCGTGGGCCAACATTGTAAGCAGGTCTTTTTAAGGATAGAAGTCTTAAGCTGTGATGTTAACTCTTTTCTGCACAGTAACACAACTTTCTGAAACTTACATTTTCACTCAATAAAATGTTTTTGAGATCTAACAGTATGGTGTGTGTATGTTCTTTTATTGCTCTCTAGTCTTTTACTTAAAAATAACACATTAATGGGTATCTGTGTTCTCATGTGCAAGGGTTTCTCTAATAAACTAGAAATAGAATTGATGGGTCATACAGACTGGGATTTTAGATGTTGATAAATATTAACATAACTATCCTTTGAATAGTTTGTATCAATTTATGTTTTCATAACAAAGTATGAATGTATACTTTGCTATATACCCCTTACCATAAAGTGTTTTAAAACTTTTTGATTTTTATAAAACTAATGTGAAAATAACATCTCATGGTTTTATTTTGCATTTTTTGAGTGGGTTGTTTTCATTGAAAAGGCTTTTTGAGAATGCCTTAATTATGCATTTATATGGAGAATCTAAAAGCAGGATCTTTAGCACATGTTAGATTAGACTCCCCATTGAAAAAGCCTCCAAGTACCCAGAGTTTGATTTTACATGTATGATTTCTAGATTTGACACCTAGGTTTTTTAAAAGAGCTGAAAAAAGCTACTCTTAATCAAATAAAAAGTTGTGAGGTTTCCTTAAACATCTGTGGCATTAATCTCTCAACCTAAATTCGGGAATACACAGAGGTAATGCAGCACTATTCCCAGGAGATGTAAATGAAGAAAAGTGAACAATTTCATATTACTCAGCAATAAAAACCTATACTGTTAAGGAGCTAGAACTCACCAATGACGGTTGCTCCATTTCTGGAAGCAATGCCCTATAAAATGGTGGAAAACTTAAGTTTTCATTCTTTTATTCAATAAATATGTATTAAATACTGAGGAGGTGCCAGCCTCTAGGGTTACAAAATCTAAAAAGAATTGTCTTCAAGGAGCAATTTCTCTAAAAAGAGGTTGGACATAGAGCTCCATGGTAAGGCAAAAACATTTTAGGGTCTCAATGAATGTGCAGTTGGTAGGACAGACTGAAGTACAGTAGACTCTCAGTTAAGCGGCACACATTCTGGATAAATGCTCGATAAATGTAGTATTATTTCTTCTTCTTTTTTTTTTGCCGGTTGCTTGAGTTCTGGTTAACACAACAAAGTCTACTGTATTTTGATTACATGCTGGTAAGAATGACTCATTCAAAGGTATATGGTAAAAATATAATTTTCTCCTTCCTTATCTCTGCATGGATGGCAGCTTCTTTTCTTTGCACAAACATGTCTTTATGTTTGGCCAATTGAGGGTAGAGACTAACTGGCCCCTCTTTGGTCCTTACACATTTCTCCTTCTGTGTGGAGTTCTCGTTTAGCTGACTGCTGCACAACAGAGCTGATCTTTAGGAAGAATACAACTTCTGTGAAATTCTCATCCAAGGAGAAACTTACATCTTTTCTTTGGTTTCCCTGAGTGTAGCTGAGATTATTAAAATTTTCAAAATTTATACTAACTACTAAAAGAGAACGTGATGAAACACGGGTTTCATCCAACTTGCTTACAAGGCTCATAGTCTTTTTCCCACTTCCTGTCCATTCTGAGAATTTTCCTGTTTCATGCTTAAGATCTTCCCCCTTCTATTTGAAGAGTCCTAGCTTTAGAGACTTTCAGGAAGAAAGAATAGGTGGTAGGTGAGTTGACTGCCTTTCTCAAAATCACATTACAATTCCAACCCTTCTTCAGAAGTCAATGAAACATGGAAAATAACCTTTGAACATACAGCTTCATTTCTCCCCTTCTTATAGGTGGGGTCAAAGGTATTTCCTTACACTTATTCTTCTTTCTTCACATAATTCCAACTTGCACATTTCTGAGTGAAGGCTATTCATGGTATTCATTTAAAAACCAAATTCATCTGGACATAGAACAGTTAGCCAGGGGAGCATGAAGTTTAATTTACTCTGGTTCAGTACCTTTCTAAGCTCCACACAAAAATTGAGGGAGAGATGTTTTCTAACAGTACTTTAAAGGTGTAATTACTTATAATTCCTAGAAGACCCTTCTTAATTGCCTGATTGATGCTTCTCCCAATAAATGTGACCATAAGTACTTACTGATAACTATATGGTAACTTTTTTGGCTTTACTAACAAAAGGCAAGAGTAACTAAATTCATGTCTACACATGCAGTGGGAGAAACCATGTTCTTGATAAGAGTGGTAAGTGGTTCAACTCAGGTTATTGCTCTGTGGTCAGTTATCACCTGCATTTTTTTGGAACCTAAGTACATAGATCTGTATCCTCAACAACTGTGGGCACGTTACAGAAACAGTAATTGTTTCACTGACTCAAGAGATATTCATTGAGTGCCTACTAGTCACACATATGGCAATCAATGCCAGGTGCTGGAGGGTAGGGGTGACAGAGAATATATAAGCACTGCCCTCAAATTGAGGGTGGGAACAGGGGTAGTGATGAACAAGATACTTAAAGACAGAATTACAAGTAGACAGAAAAATAACATGAGATTTCATAAGGAACTAAGTATCTAATTTTCAAGTCTTTGGTAGAAAAAATCAGGGTTATAATGTAGCCTTTATAATATCACAAAAGATACCATTTATACTCCTACTCCAAATAAAAAGTCTTAATGATAGTAGGAATTGACATTATCTTATACATCTAATACATTTGCATAATCTATCATTCAGCAATTCATGTATGAGCATACAACCAAGAGATACTATCATACAAGAGACATATCCAAGAGGCACACAGCAGAAGCTGGAAATAACCTACATACGCTTTGATAAAATTGATTTCAAAATTTATAGTATATTCCATACCCCCTCCAAGTATGATTCAGCTATGAAAATAAATGAACTCCAGTTGCATGTAACAACATGGATTATCTATTTTAGTTAACATAATATTGAGTGCAAATATTATACCCCAGAAAATCATAGATGGCAATGTTTATAAACAGATAAAACTGAACATATATATTCGAACATATATGATTAAGTGACCGAAGATTAAAAAACCACACAAACAAAATACAAGGGACCGCAAAACACAAAATTCAGGAGAGAGGCAAGGGGACTACACGGAGGAAGAGCACATAGGAAGACAATTTCCTGACAATGTTCTAAACTTTGGGTTGAATGGTGAGTTCCAGCTGTTCATTATGCTCTTAAATTAACTTCAAAAATGTAATTGTTGGGGGAAGCCGGGATGACTCTGTGGATTAAACGCTCCCTTTGCAGCCAGGGGGACCTAGGATCGAATTCCAGCCCTGTGCCCCTCCCTCCCATCCCAGGACCCACATACTGAACTAGGGTACGCTTCACATGTGGGAGGCCCCCTGGTTCGGCTCCTGGATCAAGGGGGCATGCCTCCCATGTGGGAGGCCCCCAGCGTAGCTCCTGCCCTGCCCAGCTCCCGACCATGTCCAAGACTGATGATGGACAACCTTGGAAAGTGCTCTGGGCCCTCCCCCTTCTCTCTGTCTCTGTCAAAAACTATAAAATTTAAAAAAAAAATGTAATTGTTATATAGGATTAGGAACAGCAAAAGTCACTGAAGTTTCTGTGGACAATTTAGTATTAAGCTGAAATAAGAAAACAGGCAGGATATGATTATGGTTACTAAGGTGTTTATAACTTAAAGGGGGCAATTTGACAACTTAGATAATTTTGTGTGCTTCTTTATACATACTCCCATATGACATACAAATAAACCCAAATGCCTCAATTTCATTACAATACTGTAAGCTAGCTGGAGAGCAGAAGGCAAAATCTTATATAAAGTTCTTTACTAACACTTTTAAATGTATATTTCTAGAGAATCTTGGGGAAATGCTTTAATGTTGTATTGTTTCCCTTCTTGTCCCATTATTACCTGAGCCTCTGACCTGGTAAATTAATGTTTTACTCTCTGGTTTCTTACTTTTTGCCTCAAGCAGTTCTGGCTTCCACTTTGACCTGAGGAATCATCGCACCCCATCTCTCAATTTCCACAGTGGTGGCTGGGAACACATTTTAACATTAAACAAGACTTCCCTAATTGGGGATGCAGCATGATGAAATTATAACACAAAGAACCTCAAGTTGCTTTCAGAGTGCAAAGCCCCAGTCCCTCAACAAAACCACCCTATGGGTGCCTCTCTACCTAGCTTTCAGCTGGCCTCAGTGTAACAGGGATCAGTACATTTCTCCTCAGTGGCAGGGCTCTTGAGAGAGGCCCCTCTCCACGGGGCCTAGAGAGAAGTTATTTTTCTTCATTCCAGGCTAAGGTTCACCCCATTAATTTCCCGCTCCAGGAGCTGACCTCTTTTTAGGAAGATCGAAAGTAATACAGTTCATTTCCTTCACGGAACAATTTACCTCTGCCGATATGAGTGCTTTTATTCAATCTCAAACCAACTCACCAGAACAGTATAATCGGACAGCACTTCATTTCCCCCAAATCTGGATTATTCAGTTCTATATAACAAACAACGAAGAACAGTTTTAGGAGAAAATTTGGAACTTTTTCGTTGTTTCCGAAGCCTCTGCTCTCCAATTCCTGCAAGCAACTGCTCAAAGAGCAATAGACAGTTGAAAACTACAATTCAGAGGCAAAAACATTCTAAACTTGCATATTTTGCTCTCAAAATTTTATTTCAGATAATTTTATGATCGCAAAAAGATCACACTATTTGCAGTACTAAAACACGACCTGAATTCACTTTCTCCCAGGTCCTTTTATCTGGTGAACAACTCGGGACCAGGTGAATTCGAATTGTTTTTTGCTTAGTCTATCTTAGGATGCAAATGTTGCTTGCAACTTTTAAAATAGCACTCCATACCTAAATTTCACGACCAACCCCCCAAAATGTAGGGTTCAGTCGGAGCCAAGGCACTCCTTAAATAAACGCATATTCAAAACAAATGCTTTAGGTAAGAGATAAGTAAGTAGGACGCATTCAAATACATAATCCAAAAGGCTTCTGGAATACTTAATCAGCCTTTACTTTCCACCTTTACCCACTCACGTAAACGTTATTGGTAACTCCTTGCTCACAAACTGATTCATCCTCATTCCCAGAACAGTGCTTGGCAAGCCATAGGCGTCCAAAAATGAATGAATGAGCTTGTAGAACAAAGGCGGGCAAAGGGTAGTTTTTTCGAGATATGACTAAGAGAACTATAGCGATCCCAAACAAAACGCAGACCTGGACAGATGCCATTTTAAACCGGCTCTCAAAAAGATTCCAGAACATCACATAACGCTCCACCCACAGGTGAGAGACTGGATATACTGAACAAGCTTTCAGATAAACCGGAAGTTCTAGGTCACGCAGAACGCATGCGTGCATCCGTTCATCTCATACTTCCTACACTGGCTTATCCAGTGAGAAAGCAGAGACTCGGGCCCACGCAGGCCAGGACCTTGCCCGCCGGGGCCCCCGTCGCTGCGCATGCGTCCTGGATTGGCCTGCTCACTATCAGGCGGGGCAAGCGACAGATTCTTTTTCCTGCTCCCGCCTCTCTTTTTCCCTTACCTGCCACGTACTGTGCCTGAGCTATCGCTAGGCTTAGTGGGTCGGTGCAAGAGCGGGCCGTGACTGCAGTTCCCCACGACTCCCCAGATCCCGGCGGCCTTTCACCGGTCCAGTCAGCGGAGATCCGTATAGAGGCGGCAGCGGCGGCCTCGGCAAGCCGGTATGGCCGCTGGAGACGGGGGCGCAGCCGCGCTCTCGGACAAGGCGGTCAGGAGATAAGGAGGCGCTGGGAGAGCCTCGCGTGAACCAGCAGGAGCCGGGCGGGTGGCACCAGAGGGTCCGTGGGAAGGGGCTGAAGGCCCGGAGGAGGGAGGCGGGTGGGGCCTCGTGTGGGGGGGTGGAGAGGCCACGGAGGGGGAGGGGAGGGAGATCCTGTAGGCCACGGAGGCGAACCTCAGGGGTTAGGGGCGGGTGTTCGGGCCAGCAAGTGCTCTCGCACTTATTCTGCCCCTATTTCCAATAAGTCGTACTGTCGGAGGGAAAGGAGAGGTGATTTGGGAGGCCTGGGGGCGGTGGAGCACCTAACCGTCGGAGGGGCTTGGAGGAGTGAGAAGGTGGAGAATGGTGCCTATGGGAATAAATTGGGGTCACTTAAGAGGAACCTTGTTCTTGGGCTATGTCAGTGCTTAATCAAGTACTGTCTGGAGGCCCAACCCAGTTTTGTAGTGAGGATGATAGCTAACTCTTTAGGCACTGTACAAAGTATTTTAAGTGCATGATCTCATTTAATCATCTTAAAGATCCTTCCATATTTAAATACTATTCCCATTTTGCGTATGTCTGAGGTCACATAACTATAGTGGTGACCTTTACCATCTTACACATTGCCTTTGATTAGGTAGTATTAGAGGGCCCTTTCATTCTTTGGAATAATCAAGGCTTTATTTTGCTTAGAATTTCTTAAAGGAAATTGCTACCCTTTGGACATGCCTAATCACAGTCCTCTGAATTTGAGTAGGGCTCTACCCACATGCTTAGTGGAGCTGGAGGTTTGGCCACAGAACCTAGAACCTGGTTCAAGACACAGGCTTCTTATGTGTCCTTGGGATGTCCCTTTATTCTCTAGTGCTGAGAACAGTGTTCATGTTGGAGGATTTCATAAGTTAGTGGGTGTGTCATTTCTTGACTTCAGAGGGAGTGGGGCAAGGGCAAAATGGGAGAAGAGAATGCTGTAAAGATCTCACCAGTAGTCCTGGTAACTAGTAGAGAAAAAGAAGACCTGAATTCTGTTACATAAAAAAACACGGGGTTGGGATTTCCCCTGGAAGAGAAAATTCTCTGATCATTTTCATTTTGTGATATTTGTACATGCCTTGAGGAGATGACTGCACAAACTGGGGACAACCTTTGAAAAGAAGCCCTGGTACCTCATCACAGGGAGTTTACAGTCCATAGGAAACACCAAGGAATAAGTGAATTTGCAGGCAAACATGGCTGATACAAAGTGAAAGAAACTCATCTTTTCAGATCCATTGGGAATCAAAAATTCACCCACAATCAAAAAGATGTACATACTAGCAACAATATTCAATATGGAAATTTCTTTTAGGAGTATGTCTGCTTTGGGAGTCACTTCTAGCTACATAAAGAAGGTATATTATGTAGGTCTGACTTGGGAACTGATGTGCTATAGTACAGCTCCCAATTCCTTTATCAGAACTTAATTATCCCTTGTTCATCCTTTGTTCAGGAAACAAAAACAAGTCTTTACCATCTGTGTGTTAGGCTCTATTCTTTTTTTTTTTTAAAGACTTTTTTTTTTTTTATAAAGTTTTTTTTTTTTAATTGTTTTTGACAGAGAGAGAGAGATAGAGAGAGAGAGATACAGAGATACAGAGACAGACAGAGAACTGAACTGGGAGAACTCCCCAGTTCAGCACATGGGTCCGCACGGGCTGGGGCTGGGATTCGATCCTCGGTCCCCGGCGCTGCAAAGTGAGCGCTTAACCCACTGAGCCATCCTGGCTTCCCCTAGGCTCTATTCTTGGTGCTGCTGAGAATATATAGCACCATCTTGCTGAAACTAAGCCCTGGTCCTTACCTTCATGATTACTGATTTACACAATCTGTAGCTAGTAGAAGGCGAGATTGATTTATTGAAGTTTTTTATTACATTCAGACTGCAAGGCAAACAAGGTGGAATCTTGATTATCTTGTTCGAGTAATTATACTTCAAAGTTTTGCACAAGAATGTATTTCAGTGAATTTTCCCTGAATAAAGAAGTCAGGTTTGGCTAACAGGCAAAAGGGTTGCATGGAGGTTTAAGTTAATTGTAGTTTTAATGAGAAATCCATTGTGAGAATTTGCAAATTAAAAATCTAACTGTATTCTTATTTTACATTAAGACAAACACAGCATCCAGATTATGGAATACAATCCACTCTGTTATGAACTGACCTTAGAGTGTTAGATTCAGTATTTAATGCCCTATTTATTAATAAAATATAATCAGTTCAGAAGATGGTGAGTGGGGTCTGGAGAAATTCATTTAAGGAATAGTTGGAAGGACAAGGGCATTTATATGAATATTAGGACATATGTAATATTTAGCAAATGAATTAGGATTCATGAATATTTCAGGTATTTGAAGGGCTGAGGTATTGGGGGCAGGTATGGTACTTCCACACACACATAAAAGCAATTATAAAGAGGTATGAAAACCAGGATGCCGGGATAGCTAGCTCAGCAGTTGAGTGCTTGCCTTGCAATCGTGAGGTCCAGGGTTTGATTCCTGACCCTGGCCGGTGCAAGCCCATATGCTGAACTGCAGTGCAACTGGTAACCAATGGGATGGCTCTGTGGCAAAGGTTCTCACCTTCCATGCAGAGGCCCCCTGGTTCAGTTCCCGCCCCATGTGGCTCCACATACACCTGTGTGGACTGAAACCACGTCACAACTAATGATATACAACTATGGAGATTGCTCAGGGCCCTCCCCCCCCTCAAAAAATAAAGGTATGAAAACCAAGTATGATGTTAATGAAATAACAAATGTAAGAGAAAACAGAAAGCTGCCAGTAGTGAAGTCTGAGATTGAAGCCAGAACGTGGCCAGTAGGAGATAAGACACTTACAAAGGGATCATTTGCTTAGGGCAGGAGGAGGAAGGATTTTGATGCTAGGGAAATACTCAGTGGTTATAGATAATGTATTCAAGAACATCTTTGTCTTGAAAAGAGAGGAAGAGATATTAACACATTGAATCCGACGTATATTCTCTGTTGTTATATAGTAACCGTTTAAATTACTAGAAACCTCGTATTTTGAATTTAGGATTACAAAGACATAGGATAATCACAGTGAATAACTATGATTAAAACTCGAGGAAGGAAATTTCTGTAGCAAGTTAGTATTTAATGGCTAGTTCTCTGTCTTATTTTGTTCTTAGAGTGTGCAGTCTAATCGTACCCACCCATTCAGGTCTGCAGAGGAGTGTGCTATGGAACATGTAGAAACAGTGATGGACAGTCTTGTTAGAAAGCTTAGGAGGGTATCATTCATTTGTCCTTTCTCCTTAAGTTCCTCTTTCTTATATAAAGAAGAAAAACTCGAGACCCTATTTTAGTGTTCACACTTGCTTTTCTCCTCAGAGTTAGCATTTAGTTATAAGCCATTAGAGTTTGGAAGCCAGTATTTATTTCTCCATTGACAACTATTGAATGACTACCGTGTCTAGGCACTGTTCTAGGCTCTGAGCAAAATAACCATTTACTTTCCTACTTTTTAGTGGAAAAGACAAAAAATAAAGTTTTAATGTCTGACAGTGATTAAGTGCTTTGAAGAAAAGTGAAGCAAGGTAAGGAAGTGATAGAAGAGCCATTTTAGATTAGGTGGTCAGGGTAAAACCTCTGAGAAATTAACATGTGATCAAGGATCTGAACATGTAAAGTGTGTGAAAAGAGCTGAAGAAAATTGCAAAGCCTTGGGTTCAGAAGGATATCTTAAAGTATGGGTATAGTAGGGTAGTGGGGAGAGAGGTAGGAAATGAGGTTAAATACTTGGCGAGGGGCCAGAGGGTCAGATCTTGTCTTGTAGTTCTGGCTTTTATTGGGAATGAGATGGGAATCCGTTGGAAGATTTTGAGCATAGTGACATTAGATTTTATTTAACAGGATAGCTCTGGTGTGTTGAGGATAGATTAAAAGTGGGCACAGTGGGAAGCTAGGATGGCTCAGTGGATTAGGTGCTCGCTTTGCAGCCCTGAAGCCTGAGGATGGAATCCTGGCTCCAGCCCAGGCAGACCCATATGCTGATCTGGGGTGTGCCCCCAGTTCAGTTATTGCGGGGACCTATGCGGGAGGCTCCTGGCCCAGTTCCTGCCCTGCACAGCCCTGTGCCCACCAGTGGAGTGAAACTATATGGAAAACTAGTGTTGTCAACTATGGAGACTACTCTAGGACCTCCCCCTTCTCTCTGTTTCTGTCTCTCTCAGTCAAAACAATAAAAATAAACCTTTAAAAAAAATGGGCACAGGTAGAAAGAAGGCAGACCAGGTAGGAGTTTTTTGTAGTAATCCAGGCAAGAGAGGATGGTGACTTGGACCAAGCTGATAAAGGTGAAGGTACTGAACTGATTGGATTCTAGAGCTATTTTAAAGGTAATAGTAACTAGATTTGTTAGCAGTTGTGGTTGTAAGGTGAGGAAAAGAACTAATATTTTTTTATCTTGAACAAGTGGAAGGAATTGTCACTAACTGAGATGGAGAAGACTACAGGAGAAGCAGAATTGGTGGGGGGAGGGATCAGGAGTTTGTTTTTAGACATGTTAAGAGATATCTAAATGGTAGTGTTAGATAAACAGTTAAAAATGTAGATGAAGTAGTAAACATATTATAATGAAACTCATTTACTTATGCATATAATAACATAGTTACTTCCAGACCATTTTAACACGAATACGGTAACTTTGGAACAGAATCTCTTTTGATGGTCAGAATTTCTTAGATTCTAATAATAGCTTTGCTTTTCAACTTTTTTTTTTTTTTAAGATTTATTTTTATTGTTTATGACAGAGAGAGACAGAGATAAAAGGGGAGGGCCCAGAGCAGTCTCTATAGTTTCATGTCACTGGTCCTCTACCTAGTTTCACTCCAGAGGTGGGCTCTGTGTGGTGCAGGGCAGGAACCAGGCCTGGGTCCTCCCACATGGAGCTTGCTCCAGTGAGAACCGAACTGGGGGCACACCCCAGTTCAGCATATGGGACGACTCGGGCTGGGGCCAGGATTCAGTCAGCCCTGGGGCTGCAAGATGAGCACTCAACCCATTGAGCCATCCCGGTATCCCCTGCTTTTAAACTTTTAAGGTAATGTTTTATAGCTATTTAATCATCAAAGCCATTTTATCAGTCTTTCTCTAGAGTTATATATATCTAACATCCTGGAATCCACCATGAATGGACAGTTGGATCTAAGTGGGAAGCTAATCATCAAAGCTCAACTTGGAGAGGATATTCGACGAATACCCATTCATAATGAAGATATTACTTATGATGAATTAGTGCTAATGATGCAACGAGTTTTCAGAGGAAAACTTTTGAGTAATGATGAAGTTACAATAAAGTATAAAGATGAAGGTAAGAGTGTTTCTAAACTTTTAAAAACCTAAGTATTATATTCTTTTGCCCATATTTCATTAAACTATCTCAGAATAAAAATTCTATTCCCTTCCATGGTAATTTGAATGCCCAATTTCTTTTGTTTAATGAGATGTTTATATAATTAGTTATAATTCTTTTTATAACTTAACAATAAGTAAGGGATTTATTATTAAAAGGAGTTTTAAATGGTAGAACACTGTCATATATATTTTTACAAGCTTTTTTTTTTCTCTTTTGCCCATGCAATTCTGGCTTCCTTTTTGCTTTTAAGACCAAACTTTTATGCATATTTCCCAAAGTGAAAGGGATATCAGTAGATATTGAATGAAAAAGGATTTCATGATCAACTAAGTATGGAAAAACTGTTTTAAACAAAGACAAATGTATGTATTTAATTTATGGTGCTGTATATTGTCAGTTTATAGCAGGCAGTGCTCCCATACTCATTTGACTACAAAACTTTTTATGGAGATGGTGGGTTTTCACATAACTGTTTCATTAAACACGCAATAGAGTTCTAGTAGTAGACAGTCTTTATTTCCTTTTCTTTAAACCTATTTTCTTTGTTAGCATTTCTACTGAAATTATACTTTAGGTGGTTACTAGTATCTTTTACCACTGACATTATTTCTAGTCTATTTCACTTTGATCTCAATACTTGGCATGACTATTCATACCATCCTTTTTAAAGATACTCTTATCATCTCTGACACTGTGCTGTCCCAGTTTTCTTCCTTTTACTAATAACTTCTTTGTCTCTCTGTGTATTGGCTTAAAGTAATTCCAGCTGTGATAATAGAAATTTTAAAATCTCAATGGCTTGACACTTAAATCATTCAGGGATCCAGGTTGACAGAAATTCTGACATCTTCACCACATGACCTAAAAGATCATCTTTAGCACTGACATGCAGCAGGCAGGTGGTTGAAGATGGTGTAATAGAGCAAGCTTGTCCAACTCGCAGCTTGCAGGCCGCATGTAGCCCAGGATGGCTTTTGAATGCAGCCCAACCCAAATTTGTAAACTTTCTTAGAACATGAGATTTCTTTGCAACCTTTTTTTTTAGCTCATCTGCTGTCATTAGTGTTAGTGTATTTTATGTGTGGACAAAGACAATTCTTCCAATGTGGCCCAGTGAAGCCAAAAGGTTGGATACCCCCTGGTGTAGAGGAACATGTGGGTGATTGTATTCTTTAGACCTTGCGGTGGTATATATATATCATTTCTGCTCACATCAAATTGGCCATATTGGGGTGTCAGTAAGTTAGGAAGTGTCCTTGGTTGGGCAGCCACTTTCCAACAACTTATACTGTGGAAGGTTATTGTAAATCACTGATCAGTCAGCTAAGCTACAGGTGTAATTCTCCTTTATTTTTTTATAATGTATGCTCTAACAGTACCCAGAACTAATTTTTGAGGGTCACCCATGATAAAGAAACAATAAAGGAGAACAATTTTTTTCCTATTCTCTTCCCTAACTATCACCTCTTTTCAAAATATGGGCCTTAATTTGATGAATTTGTTTTTTTTCTTGACTTTACTACTCAGATTACACAGTCTTCATTTTACCAGAGATGCTTTGCTTTTATGTCAAACTTGGCATATTTTAAACTGTTTGTTTGGCTTTCCTTAACTACCTTATTTTTGTTTAGGGCAGAGCCAGTACACTTTTTCTTTAAAGAATCAGATAAATATTTTAGCATTGCAAGTCACATAAAGCCTCTGTCTCACCATCTTTTCTTAAAACCTTTTAAAAATGTAAAGTCCATTCTTAGTTCTCAGTCTGTAAGCACAGGGATTTGTCTGTGGTTTGCAGTTTGTAGACTCCTAACTTAGGGGGTATCCTCGTTGTTGAAACTTTGTGCTCCCCATCTGGTTACCACACTGAATTCGTTTTTCATGGTAAGTGTTTGAATTGTACAGATTTTTGTTCATAACCTGTGTTGGGCTGGTTTAGGTAAAATTTTTGCCATCAGAAATACTCTGTTACTGTTTTTCTTTTTCTTTTTTTTTAATTGTTTTTGACAGAGAGAGAGAGAGAAAGAGACAGAGACAAGAGAGAAGGGAGAGGGCTCAGAGTAGTTTCCATAGTTGTGTTTTCAGTATAGTTTTACTCCTCAGTGTGTGCAGGGCAGGAATTGGAGGGCACACTTCTGTGAGCATGGGGCTTCCCACATGGGAAGTTTGCCCTTGCGAGAACCGAACTGGGGGCATACCCTAGTTCAGCATATGAGTCCGCAGGGGCCTGGGCCACGATAAGGTCCTCGTACCCCGGGGCTGCCATGCGAGCTCTCCACCCACTGAGCCATCCCAGCATTCCCTTTACTGTTTGGAATTCAGAAAAGAAAAAAGACAGTTATAGAGAAGTTTTTTCTTATACAGATACACTTTATTTTCTTTAGATTCCCTGAAATTGGACATTAGATGTGTATGTTATAAGAACAAATAATGTTATAATGTTTGACATTCAATGGGTCTGGTTATAAAGAACTAAAGACAATGATAAAATCCTCTGTTACGGCTTTTATTGCCAGCTGCTGCCAAATCTGCCCAGTCAGTGTAGCCGAGCAGCCTCTCAGCTTACCCAGGACAACTCCCTCTCCCAGGTGTCCAACCCAACTGTGTCTATGAAGATATCCTGCAGAGGTCCCTGACTAACTACTTGCCTATGGCTTCTTCTCTGTTATTACTCTCTGGAGAACCTTTCTCCCCCTAGCTCTTAGAAAGCCTTTGAACAGGCAATTGATATGCTGTTCTAATTATAGTATTCCTTATCCTTGGGATCTAGGGAATTTCAGAGTATGATGCATATGAATATTTTTTCTGGGGTGAGTTGATAGTTTTCATCTTAGTATCCGAATGGTCAGTACTTCACTTATAGGTGTAATATAAAACTGAAAATAGCAAACAGAAACTCATGGACACAATCAGTAGTTCAGTGGTTACCTAAGGGGAAGGAGGAAGGCTGG
>PVKE010012454.1:25387-38398 GCA_004027555.1 Craseonycteris thonglongyai | reverse complement strand
TTCCAAAATTGCTTTAAAGCAGGCGTGTCAAACTCAATTAAAACATGGGCCATTTGGTGCAACAGGAAAGATTCACGCGGGCCACATCACATTTACAAAAGTCGCCGGAACTAAGTCAGCACGTTTATACACGCCCACAGGCCCCCAGGAAAGGCACTGTGCCACGTGTATACTCGTCTTCAGAAGTTATAGGGTTAACGAGGGAATTGTGTGTACGGTATTGCCTCGATCTCCACTAAGCGCTATATTCTTCATAACAATTTTTTTCTATTTTCATTTTATTTTCATTTTATTTCAGAGACTCGTGGGCCACAAAAAGTTACTTCGGGGGCCGCCAGTTTGACACCCCTGCTTTAAAGGGTGAACTAGGCACTGGCATCAGTGAATAGCTTCCCAAGGGGTGTACTTCAAAGATGGCTGTAGTGATATTCAGCAATGAGGTATATAGCATTTTTCTTAGAATGAGTTCACAAACTTAATTGTCAGACCTGATATGTTTCTTGGTTTTTTGTCTGTCTGGCTTATTTCGTATAGCATGATGATCTCAAGTCCATCCACGTATCGCAAATGGCTATATTTCATCTTTTCTTATGGATGAGTAATATTCCATTGTTAAATGTATCATAACTTCTTTATCCAGTCATCTATCAAAGATCACTTTGGTTGTTTCCATGACTTGGCCACTGTGAACAGTGCTATGATGAACACTGGGGTACATGTATCTTTGCAGACTAAGGTTTTCCATTTTGTAGTAGTAGATACCCAGAAGAGGGACTGCTGGGTCATATGACAATTCCATTCTTAATTTTTTGAGGAAACTCCATACTGCCTTCCATAGTGGTTGTACCAATTTATATGCCCAGGAGTATATAAGAGTCCCTTTTTCTCCACAGCCTCTCTAATACTTGTTATTCCTTAAACAAAGCAAAGAGGCAACCAAATGAATAGGAGAAAATATTTGCAAATAATGCCTCTGATAAGGAGTTAATATTTAAAATATATAAAGAACTCATACAACTCAACAACAAAAAATAAGCAATCCAATTAAAAACTGGGCAGAAAACCTAAACAGACACTTCTCCCATGAAGACATCCAAACAGCCAACAGATTTATGAAAAAATGCTCAACATCATTAGCAATTAGGGAAATGCAAATTAAAACCACAATGAGGGGAAGCCGGGATGGCTCAGTGGGTTGAGCGCTCACTTTGAAGCGCCTGGGACCGGGGATCGAATCCCGGCCCCGGCCCGTGTGGAACCATGTGCTCTCTGTCTCTGTCTCTGTCTCTGTCTCTGTCTCTCTCTCTCTCTCTCTCTCTCTCTCTCCCCCCATCAAAAATAAATAAATAAAATAAAATAAAATAAAACCACAATGAGATACCACCTCACTCACACCTGTTAGAATGGTTATAATCAACAAGATAAGGAATAACAAGTGCTGGAGAGGCTGTGGAGAAAAAAGAACCCTCATACATTGCTGGTGGGAATGTAAATTGGTACAACCACTATGGAAGGCAGTATGGAGATTCCTCAAAAAATTAGGAATGGAATTGCCATATGACTCAGCAATCCCTCTTCTGGGTACCTATCCCCCCAAAATTAAAAACCTTAATTCACAAAGATATATGTACTCCAATGTTTATCACAGCACAGTTCACAGTGGCCAAGTCATGAAAACAACAAAGTATACTTTGATAGATGACTGGATAAAGAGGTTGTGATACATTTACACAATGGAATACTACTCAGTCATAAGAAAAGATGAAATACAGCAATTTGTAACAACATGGATGGACCATGAAAACATCTTATTAAGTGAAATAAGTCAGACTGAAAAAAGTCAAGAAACATATGATCCCACTTGTAGGTGGAATATGAAACTGAAAGTAACAAAGAAACAAAAACTCATGGACACAGAGAATAGTTTAGTGGTTACCTGAGGGTAAAGGGGATGGTGAGGTGAGGGGAGTACTAAGGAGGGAAAAGAAAGGGGGCATCAAAATATATGGTGATGGAAAGAGAGCTCACTTGGGTGATGAGCACATAATGCAATGCATGGACAATGTCATATAGAATTGTACACCTAAAACCTATGTAATTTTTGCCAACTAATGTCACATCAATAAATTTAATAAATAAAAAAATTAGAATGCAATTGGAGTTAAACCCTTTCCCATTTCCACAATACATAATAGTCTTCCATCATATGTGTATTAATAGCATTAGGAAATAGTGTGCCAATAAAATCAACTCTTAATTTCATTATCAAAATTAGTATTATATATTGTTTTGGTCAGTTGTGTTCTGACCAATAAATCATAATAACAATTCAAAAGAAATTTTTGCAATGGACTTTATAGTCATAGGAAATGTTTTTATATTTTAATTTATAGTCTTTATTTAAATTATTAATATTATTATAATTATTATTTGCTCTAAGGAAGTACGTGAGGCTCCTAGAACACACACTTAACTGCCTGTGCTACAGCCGTGCCTGCTCCCCTTGTATATCATAAGTAGAATTTCCCTTCCACAATAGACCCTCACTTTCTCAGCCAACAAAAAAATAAATAAAATAATCCAGTTTTAAAAAGGAGCAGAGAACCTGAACAGATATGTCTTTCAGACATAGAAATGGCCAACAGATACATGAAAAAATGCTCAAGTTCATTAACTATTAGGAAAATGCAAATCAAACCACAATGAGATACTACTTCATACCTGTAAACAGCTATTTTAAAAAGACACTTTGAAGGACAGCAAAGATAGGGTTTAGCCAGAGCCTTGCATGGGATCTCAGGAATGCTTTTGATTGGTGGGAAAGGGGGAAATTGTTTTCCTTTAAACAGAACATCTGAATGCTGCTTATGATAACATTCGAGAGCAATGATTTGAGATTTCTAAGACAGAACCATGGAAAGAAATCTAAAAGCATGTGAAGGAGCAGGCCTTTCTTTGAATCAATCACTTCCTTCACTATAAAGGAATGGGCAAAGGCAAAAATGGATGCAAATCCAAGTAGATTCTAAGATTTGGTAGTAGGAATACAAAACTTCAATTTTATCTGATATATGAGGCAAAGTCTGGGGTATATAGGGAGGTGAGGAGAAGAGCAAGGGAGAAAGTGACAGGTGGAGACTGAGGGGAGAATATAAGATAACCCTGAAGAAAAGCAGCTACTTTCAGAGCTAAGACAGAGGGAGAAAAGCAGGTTTGTGGAAATTGGTTCTGTTTCAAAGTGTTAAAAACTTTTCTTTCAGCTGACTCCAAAGAATAGACCAATTCCTCAAGACATCATTAAAAGTAAGGTTATGGTGGAATTTTCAGTTTGCAAATATTAAATCTTATCAACAGCCCACTAGATCTTTGGACTTCTTGACCCAGTATTTCCACTCATAGATATTTATTCTAAAGAAAAACTTTTGAAAGGACAAAGCTATATGTAGTGTTATAGGTAAAATTACAATGCAATTTCTAACAGGAAAAGAAAAACCTCAATGATTGCAATGATAAGTTTTATGTGTCAACTAGAGGAGGCTATAGCATCCAGTTACTGAATAAAACACTAATCTAGATGCTGCTGTGAAGATATTTTCTAGATGTGGTACACATCTACAATCAGTTGATTTTAAATAAAGGGGGTTATCCTTCATATTCTGGGTAGGCGTCATCCAGTAAGTCTAAGGTGACCAGATTTTAACATTGGTAAAGTGGGACACCATTGACCAAGGGGGAGGGAATTCTTGATTAAAAATTTGGTCTATCTCCCGCGGTTCCCTAGCTTGTCGTGCATTCTTTCCAAAAATGGGGACTTTTTTAAAACGCCGCAGGACGTGGGACAAATTGTTAAAAAGCGGGACGTCTGGTCACCTTAAGTAAGTCATAAGGTCTCAAGAGCATAATAGATTTCCCTGAGAAAGAATTTTCTACTTACTGTATTTCTCTGGTAGAGCAGATACAATGGTTTTAGGTAAATAGTAGAATATCATTTAAATTTTATAATGAGGGGAAGCCGGGATGGCTCAGTGGGTTAAGTGCTCACTTTGCAGCCCCGGGGACCGAGGATCAAATCCTGGCCCCAGCCCGTGTGGACCCATATGCTGAACTGGGGAGTGTCCCCAGTTCAGTTCTCACCGGGGTGAAGACCCCAGCCCAGTTCCTGCCCTATGCAGCCTCACTCCCACCTGTGGAATGAAACTTATGTGGAAAAACGAATGATGTGCAACTATGGAGACTGTTCTGGGCCCTCCCCCTTCTCTCTGTCTCTGTCTCTGTATCTCTCTCTGTCAAAAACAATAAAAAACAATTAAAAAAATTTATAATGAACATTAAGTAACATGGAGAAAAGTTTATTGGTCAAGAAAAAAGGGGAAGCCAGGATGGCTCAGCAGGTGAAGCTCTTGCTTTCAGCGCCAGGGTCCGAGGATTGTGCCCCATCTCCAGCCCATGCAGACTCATATGCTGACCTGGGGTGTGCTTCCCATGTTGGAGGCCCCCAGCCTGGTACTGTCCTGTGCAGCCCCTGCCCACCTGTGTGGAACAAAACCATGTCAAAAATTGATGATGTGCAACTATGAAGACTGCTCTGGGCCCTCCCCTTTCTCTCTCTGTCTGTCTCTGTCTCTCTCTGTCTGTCAAAAACAATAAAATGTAAAAAAAAGAAGAAAAAAGGGCAAACAACAAACTTAGATCTACATTGTGATTACAACTATGTAAATATGCATGTTTATATATAGAATAAAGTAAACAAGAAAAAGAAAAAAGGAAACAAGAGTATATTCATTAGTGATGGATTCATGACTGAATTTTACATGTATTAATAGTCTTACAAAACAGTTTGTAAAACAGTTCTGTTATAATATTTTTAGTGGAAGAAAGTAATTTATGAACATGCTGGGATAACTCAGCAGTTGAGTGCTTGCCTTGCAATTTCAAGGTCCAGGGTTTGATTCCTGACCCCAGCCCATGCAAACCCATATGCTGAACTGCGGCAAAGGTCCCCACCTCCCACGTGGGAGGCCCCTGGTTCAGTTCCTGCCCCACACAGCCCCACATCCACCTGTATGGAATGAAACCGTATCACAACTAATGATGTACAACTATGGAAATTGTTCTGGGCCCTCCCCCCTTGTCTCTCTCTCTCTCTCACACACACACATTCTCTGAAAACAATAAAATAAAAAAGGAAATAAGTTACATATGTTAAGCTTTATTAGAATTATGTAGCACTTGAAAGAAACTCATACTAATCTAAAAGGAAACTGTCATGATGCTGGGATAGCTCAACAGGTTGAGCACATGCCTTGCAACCTTGAGGTCTAGGGATCTAGTCCCAGCCCTGGCCTGTGCAAACCCACATGCTGAACTGTGGTGCACAATTGGTGGCCACAGGGATGGCGGCAAGGTTCCATGAGAGAAGCTCCCAGTTCAGTTCTGCCCATGTAGCCCCACATCCATCAGTGTGGACTGAAACTATATCAAAAAACCTAATGATGAACAACTATGGAGACTGCTCTGGGCTCTTCCCCCTTCTGTCTGTCCGTCTCTCTTTCAGCTTCTCTCAAAAACAAAAATAAATCTTAAAAAAATAAAACTGTCCACTTTGTAATGTTGCCTTGATAGTACTAAAAAGAATGGACCTTCTGGAAGGCAAATACGCCTACAAGGGCCTCAATCCAATGCCATTTTTCAGTAACCCGTAACTCCACAACTCAAATAAAATGAAGACTGGCACAGAATAGCAAAGTAGCTGGTAATCAGCTTAAGAATTTTACACATCCCTAGTTGAAGGGCATAACTTCAAGTTTGACTCAGGTCAGAGATATTTGCACTGGGCAGCTAAATATAGCAAAGTGAGGTCTCTTCTCTCCTCCTTGCTCCCAAAATCAAAGGATTTGATCAAAACTAAAAGGATTCTTGTATGTTTGTCAAATTTGAGAAAAATAAAACAAGTATTCTTAGTAACAAAGCCATGTGGACCTCAATTAGAATGCTGGTTCCACCTTTATTCATTCAATAAAAAAATATTTAAGTGGCTACTATATGCTAGGAATTGTGAATACAAAACAAAACAAACAAAAAAAACCCTTTTATTTTAAAGAAAGGGATACTACTATAAAACTGATTCCCTTCAGGGTGCCATGTCTTAAAGAGAAATGGTTCTCTGGAGCTTAGGGTCTAGTAGGGCAGATAGACATTAATCAAACAATGCCATAGCATAGTGGGTAAGACTGTGGTTCTATGTAAACAAATAATGATATGAATGCTAGCTAGCTAAAGTGTTTAAGAGTAAAGTGTAACTTTTTTGAGATATGCTTCAAAATAAGATGGGACGGAATGAATAAATTATGGGATGGATATGTAATAAAGCAAATATAGCAACATATAAAATCTAAATAATAAATATATAGGTGCTCACTATGCACACTCCCCTCTCAATATTTTATTATAAAGAATTTTTAAACATACAAAAAAGTTCAAAGAAGTATACAGTGAAATAGTTTCAAGAGGAGTCAGCTTACAGGAGGGATTTTGTTTTCCTTTAATGAAAAATTCAATCTTTGACAGTTTCATGTAGATATTGTAGATACCTAAAGGCAATCTCAAAACCACTTGAAAACTTGGATTAATCAATTTAGTCATTTGTTTATTTTAGCTGACAATGACTGAGAACATTCTACACTCAATGGCTAAAAGTGCTGGTTCACCTCCTCACTCTGGCACTATGGGGGGGTGGGGAGCGGTCAGGCAGTCACTAATTGTCTTCATCTATAAAATCAGATTTAATAATCCCTTCTCTGACTCTCAGCATTTTAAAAAGTCCCTTGCTACTGCTCCAACTTCATCTCGAATCATCACTCTTACTCCTTAAGCACCAGACATAATGGCCTCTTTGTAGTTCTCTATGTTGAGCTAAACCAGCACTATCAAACAGAAATATAACACAAGCCACTAACACGAGCCACATATAAAATCTTAAGTTTTATAATACCTATGTTTTCAAAGTTAAAAAAAAAAAGCAGGTGAAATTAATTTGGAAATATATTTTCACCCAATTTATCCAAAATATTAACATTTCAATATACTTGTACATTCAAAACATTCAATAATCAATATAAAAGGTTACTTTAAATTTTTTTTCTTTTTTTTTTTTTATATATATTTTATTGTTAAATTTAATGGGGTGACATTGGTTGGTAACAATCAGACAGTTTCCCAATGGACAACTCCACATCACATCACCCATGCATCGCATTATGTGCCCAGCTCCCAGAATCAGGTCCCCCTCCAACACCATATATCTGGTGCCCACTCCCCCCTCCCCACATAACTCTCCATCCCCCCTCCCCCCTCCTCCCTCCTCTCCAGGTAAACACCAAACCATTGAGTGTGTCCATAATAAATTTTTTTTCAGTACTAAGCCTTCAAAATTGGATATGTACTTTACACTTATAGCATATCTGTATATGAACTAGCCACATTTCAAGTGCTCAAAAGCCACACTGGCAGTAGCTAGCTAGCATTTTGAACAGAATAGCTCTAAACTTTTACCTATTTTCAGGGCCTTTGTGCATTTAAAATGTTCCCTGTCTGATATGTTCTACAGCCCATTCTCTGAATGAATAATTTTGTGCATATCTTAGTTTAAAAAATATCATCTCTCTTTATGAGTTTTGTAGGACCTAACAAAACCTGCAACTATTTTTATGTGTAATGTTTTTGTCTGTATTTCCCTCTGGAATATAAGCTTTGTAAGAGAAAGAGTAAGGACCATGTGTGTATTATGATTGTACCCCTAGTGCTAAGCAGAATGCTTGACACATCGGAAGCAAGCAATAAATATTTGTAGACTGAGGAAAAGATAAATAGAAGCACTGTAGAGATGCATTGGTTTTATATACTGTATGTGAAAATGTGTGTTTTGCTCCTACTCTACCAGCCCACAAATAAGAATATACTTGGCAGCCTTTCCCAGCTGGTCTGAGGCATTTAAAAAAGTAGTCAACTTCAGACAACTCTATAGCAAGTAGCAACAGATAGAAACAACATGATTTTTTGAAAGAGAACAAATTATAAATAGGCTTTACAATTCTCCAAGGAATCAAGAATTTTTTTTAAAGTCAAGGGAAAAATGAAAGAAGTATCACTGGTCAAGGCAGCCCCCAAGTGAGCAGGAGCCAACACCAGACAGAAGATATAGATTAAAGATTCCAATTTGGAAACTCCCAGCTATGTATTATCATGGACAAACCACATAGCTTTTCCCTGTCTGTAAAAATATGATCCCTTAAAAACAGAATTAAGTTGAATGAAGTTGTATACAAAAGTGTTTGAAAATAGTAAACCCTAAATATATATTGTCTCTGGGCTAGGCTGCTCAGGAAACTTGAGCTTCCAAAAGTCTATCATTATGAATTTTTTCTCTTGGCTCATCTGCCTTTTTTGCTTTGTTTTAAGTTACTTTGCATATTATATATGGATAACTTCTTGAACTAATCAAACAAAATCTATCCTGATACCAAATAAAAATCTCAGACTCTGGACTGGTCAAATTCCAGATGGGAATTTTTTTTTTTTGAACTGAACTGGGGGCCTCACCGCATTCGGGATGCACACCCCAGTTCAGCATGTGGGTCCGCACAGGCCAGGGCTGGGATTCGATCCTCAGTCCCCAGGGCTTCAAAGCGAGCGCTTAACCCGTTGAGCCATCCCGGCTTCCCCAAGGGAAAATAATTTTAAATGGAAAAAAAAAAAAAAGATGTTATGAAATAGTAATTCTCCAACAGGTGATGGGGGGGGACTAAGATTCCTTTGGACTATACCAGGTCCCTCTCTCAGAACCCAACTTAGGTGTCACTTTCATTAGGAAGGCTTGCCAGGCCACCCCATTTCATGTGGAGATGCCTTTCCTATCTTCACATTGCAGCAGCATTTTTCTTCTTGTGTCATTTTTGTCTCAATATAGTATTACTGTCTATGAACATATCTGTTTCTCAACTATAAATTTAAAGGTAGGAACCAGGTATGAGTCACCTTTTTCTTCAGAGCCCATGGCAATGTCTGATGCTTAATATGTGCTTAGGAAATTACCTTAAGTGAAAATTAAAACATTAGTTTTCATATAATAAGCACATAAGACATTTATGGAAAATAATATAAGGCTGGGGTCTCCAAACTACGGCCCATGGGCCGAGGCCCTCTCATCCGGCCCGTGGAGACCTTTTTATGTGAATAAAATAATATTAAATAAATAATTAAAAACAACATCTATGTTTTGATTCTTTTTTATTTGGACCTCGAGTGTGTAGTCGGCCCCCAAACTGCTGTTTGATAGTTAATGCAGCCTGAAAAGTTTGGAGACCCCTGATATAAGACAATACTTCTCAACATTGACTGAATATCAGAATCATAAACCTTCAGAAATAGGGGTTCCAAGAGATTTTGATTAAGTATGCTTGAGATAGAGCACAGGAAATTTTTTTTAACATCTTCACACGTGGTTTAAATGCATGGCCAAAATTAAAAACCATTGCTATACATAATTGTAGTCATAAGATTACAAAAATTCCACCTAACATCTTTGTAGCTTATTATTGTAATTCATTTTCACATATATTAATCTTTACAACTCTGTAAATTAGGTATTCTCTTTTCCAAATGAGTAACTAAAGATATAAATAAGTTATGTCTAAGTAGGTCTTTGCCCTACTTCAAATTTAGTGCTCTTCTGTCTACATCTATCTCCTTCACTAGAAAGCGACAGATAATATACGAAGTACTATGGGGATAAGTGTTCAGATGAAGAGACATTAATCAATTCCAGCTTTGTGGGAATCAGGGGGAGAATAAGGAAAGCTGGGCCTTGAAGATGTAGGCAGGCAGATGAGGATGGAAGCCACACATATATTGTCACCATCATTTATCATCCCAAAATATTCAAAAGGCTTATCCTATGGAGGAAAACGGTCTTGCCAACCTCACTTGGTACTTGGACAGTATGAAAGGGACAGGGAGATAAGAAGTATAATAGAAAAGAAGAAAGCCCCATAAACAGGACTGAATTTCCCAATGTTGCATGCAAGACATAATGGATTTTTTATAGGTAAAACAGATCAATTTTAGAGAATTAATCAATACCAAACAAAATCATGTTAATGAGGGATAAACCTCTACCTCTTTCTAGACTTATTACTACACTATCCCTAGAGGGGATAATCTGGGATCCTAGCACATAGATGATTTTACCATCTCAAAAACTAAAAAAATGGGAGAGTGAGGAAGATACTCAGGAGAGAGAAGGCTTAACACAAGAGCAGAAAAATGTATTACTACATTTTGTTAATAAATTTATGATGGCAAAGGGTAATGAATATTCAGGCACAAGCGACTCAGAATACTGGATAAAGTCTGATCTCTCAGCTTCAGTACAGAAGTATTCTAAGTCTGCAATACCATGATCATCTAACAAAGTTTTCTCGGCAGTTTTTTGGTTTTTTTTTTCGGTGGACTTTCATCAGGACTTTCTTAGAAGAGGTTAAATCGATTAGGAAGCAAACAAAAGGGACATTTCTAATGCCCCTCAGTTGAGCTTGATAGTTTAAAAGGCAGTATCATACAGTGGTAAAAGTGCTACCTTAGATTCAAAAAAGTGTAGTTTTAAATCAATATTTAGTCATTTCCTAATAATGTGCCTTTGAGTAAGCCAAGACTTCTATGATCCTGTCTTCTAACTCATGTGAAATGGAAATAATGCCTATCTCATAGGTCTGTTGTAAGACTGAACAAAAATACCAAGGCAAAATGTTATTCTTTTCCCTGTATGAAAGACAAATGTAAATGAATGTAAATCTGTCTTCACCAATCATTCTAGTTACAAAAAAAAAAAAAAGAGTAGGGTAAATGAAGAATTTTTTTTTTATTGTTTGAGAGAAGTGGGGAGGGCCCAGAGGAATCGCCATAGTTGTACATAATTAGTTGTGACATGGTTTCATTTCACACAGGTGGATGTGTGGCCACACAAGGTAAGAACTGAATCAGAGGCCTCCCAAATGGGAGTCGAGAACCTTTGCTGCCATCCCTGCAGTTACCAGTTTCACCACAGTTCATTATATGGGTTTACCTGGTCCAGGGACAGAATTTGATGCCCAGACCTCATGATTGCAAGGCAAGCACTCAACCTGCTGAGCTATTCCAGCATCCTCAAGAAATTTATTTTAACTCTCATAGCAATATACATGCAGCACATTCCTATATCTTTTATACCAGGGGTATCCAACCTTTTGGCTTCCCTGGGCCATATTGGAAGAACTGTCTTGGGCCACACATAAAATACACTAACACTAATGATAACTGATGAGCTAAAAAATAAATCACAAAAAAATGTCGTAAGATTTCAAGAAAATTTACTAATTTGTGTTGGGTTGCATTCAGAGCTGTCCAGGGTTTTATGTGGCCTGCAGGCCATAGGTTAGACAAGGTGCTCTATACAGAAAAATGATAGCACCTAGGTAATGAACATAACACATCTGCTGGTATCAGGTGTGTTATGAAAGGTGATCAAGAAATTCATAGAATGAAGAAGGGTAAAAAAAGAGCTATTTATTATTTTTCCTTTTCAATAAATTAACTCTTAACCCTAATACACTTTTCAGATCTCTTAATAAGTTTATTTATACCCTCAAAAAAAAATGTTCTGTTTTTCTGGGGGGGTTTTTTGCCCTGAAAATTGAAGCTTTAGCCTCTTTATCATCTATAAATTTCTTCCCTCAAGCTGTGTTTTCACATTTGGGAACAAATAACAATCAGACAGAGCCAGGTCTGGACTGCCGGGAGGGTGGTTTAACATTTGGAAGCCACAGTTGTAAGGAGTAGCCAACATAACATTGCTCTTGTCTCTTGTGCACAGGTGCACTGTTGTGCAAAAGCAGCACTCCTTTGCTCCATTTTCCTCTTCTTCTCTTCTTCACATATTCTTTTAACAGCTTCAGCAGACTGGAATAGTACTCTCCAGTTATTGTGACACCATTATCCTTGTAATCAATCGATCATTAAGGATACCCTACAAAAAAACAGTAGCCATGAATTTTCCAGCCGATTGCGACACGTTGAACTTCTTAGTGGGTGATGTGCCTGCCCTTTTCATGCCACTTTATGGACTCCTACTTTGACTCAGACTCAGCATGATGAACCCAAATTTCATCTCCAGTGAAAACCCAGTTTAAAACTTCATATTTGCCGTCTCTGCAGAGGTTCAAAAATTGTCACGAGCACCTGACGCGCTGTTGTTTTTGAAGTGGCATGAGCAATCTCGGTACTCGTCTTGCACTGACTTTTGACATCCTTAAATGCTGATGGAGAGTAGGTAATACTCCAACCATTTCTGCAAGTTGCTTTTTATTCAATCTGACATCTTCCGCTATAAGTTTTTCAACTTCTTTGACAATGTCTAAGGGAGTGGCCGCAACAGAGCATCCTGGACAGAGGTTGTCTTCAATTGACTCTCTGCCTGGCTTGAAAAGGCTATGACATTTGTAAACCATGGATTTCTCAGGGCAAAAGTAAACCACTAACATCTCTTCCAAAATGGTTTGAAGTGTCTTCCCATGTTTTGTAAGGAACTGAATGATGGTGCAAAATGCAATTTTTATCCATACTTGGGGCTTTCTTCACATTTGAGTGCTTCTTTGGCGATATCTGAAGGAACACGGACGCAAGTAGGCTGAAATCTGGCACATATATTAAGTCACACAATCAAACTGTGTGCACTAGGACTCCCACCTTTCTTATAAACCCTCCCCAGTTCTACAAACTTCTTTTTTATCTTTTCACATTTATAGAGAGAAATTATCTTTTTGTCTTCAGTGCATATTTATTTCTATTTTACTTTTTGACAGATAGAGAGACAGAGACAGAGACAGTTAGAGAACCGAACTGTGGGAACTCCCCAGTTCAGCACGTGGGTCCTGCCTGGGCCGGAGCCGGGATTCGATCCTCGGTCCTCATGGCCTCAAA
>PVKE010012454.1:0-25287 GCA_004027555.1 Craseonycteris thonglongyai | reverse complement strand
GCCACTTTCAGCAAAACCTTGAACAAGTTCCCTTTGCCAGTTTGAACCTCAACCTCTTTATCCATGAAAGAGAGATAATCATCTTAGATGCTTATTTTGAAGATTGGAGAAAACATCTCACATAGTGTCTAATATATAAAAGGTGTTCAATAATGTAAGCTACTGCTAATAAGCTTACCACCAGCTAACAAATAGCTAACAAATTATACTTTCCAAGTTTTCCTTATATTCAATTATTTAAATAGTTGCTTCATAACCTTGTAAGCTGGTCATAGCAACACTTGTTATGCCCATTTTATAGTTAGGAGAAAAGACACAGAGATAAAATTACTTCCATACGGTCGTGCAGTAATATAGAAATTAAAGTAAGGTCTCCTGATATTTCCCTGGTTTAATTATTTCCCTCCACCCCAAATTACAACACTGGTTCTTATGAATTAAAGTGACATCTATAAAACAGTATTTTCTTTTGATAAACTTCCCTTCTTTACCATACACACACACACGCACACACACACACACACACACACACACACACTCTCAAAGTTTTCCCCCTACTTTCTGATTATGATTTTAAAAGATAAAAAAGGGAGAAGGGAAAACTCATTAAACCAGAACAACAGAATTGAGAATTATCTCAGATTAGCAACTGCTGATTCTACTTTGATTTTTGTTTTCATTTTTCTCCAACTATGCCATCAACCTCTTAGTTTTTTTTAAGTCTGCTAATTAATACAATGCGTGCTTGATAAACTATTCCTAAATTAAGAGGGGAAAAATTAGAAAGACAGCTTAGCTTTCTCCGATCTTTATGCATATATATCACTTTTTCAATCCCTCATTTTATCCCTTCATTTCAGGATTTATCACACTATGTTGTGATATCTTTAACTCTTTAAAGATTTGAACTGCATCCTATGTACATCTGACCATCCTATCCCAGCAGGGGACTGGCACAATGTAGGGAAGGACAAGTATAGGAATAAATGAAGCCTATCTCCCAGAGGGAATTTAGGAAAGGAGAAAATTGGATATGGTATCTTAGAGCTAATAAGAAAGTGAAAGAAAAAAATTTTCAAGAGTTTCATAAGAAAGAAAAACCTTTGTGTGGAGTCAAACAGGCCCTTGTATGGCCTTGAGTATCACTAGAGAAAGACAAAGCCACAGGAGATCTGGAAGAGACAGTTTCAAGTTAAAAGGCTCAAAAGTTAGGGTGCTTATTTAGACTTGCAAAACCAAGCTGCAAATTCCCAAGAAACAACCCTGGCCTAGAATATTTCAACAGCAGTTTTCAGGCCTTGGCTAGAAGAAAAGCAGGCTTTGGTCAAGAAAGACAGATACAAAAGGGAAGAAAAACTCAGTTTAAAATAAATCCAAAAAAATGTTAGAATCCACTTGGATTTTATATTGGAATGTGGTTCCTCTTTATTCTGACACCTATTCTTGAATAAAGCCCCAGTGTAGCAGCTAGAAGTACATGCAACTAAATCACCTTGTATTATTCATTCAACAAATATTTGAGTGCTTGCTATACATACAGTCACCGTTCTAGGCACTAGGATTAAAATAGTGAACAGACAAAATTCTCTGCTCTCAGGAAGCTTTCAATCTAGTGGCAAAAGACAGATGGAATGCAATGTCAGGCAGTAAGTGTTCTGAGAAGGAAGAAAAAGATAGGGAGGGAGGGCGTTAGCAAGGAGCTTGTCTTAACAAAAGCAGATGTTTTTTAAAGATTTATTTTTATTATTTTTGACAGAGAGAGAGAGATACAGAGACAAAGACAGAGAGAAGGGGGAGGGCCCAGAACAGCCTCCATAGTTGCACATCATTCGTTTTTCCACATAGTTTCATTCCACAGGTGGGAGTGGGGCTGCACAGGGCAGGAACTGGGCCGGGGTCTTCCCCCCGGTAAGAACTGAGCTGGGGGAACTCCCCAGTTCAGCATATGGGTCCGCACGGGCCGGGGCCGGGGCCAGGGCCAGGGCCAGGGCCGGGATTTGATCCTCAGTCCCCGGGTCTGCAAAGTGAGCGCTTAACCCACTGAGCCATCTCGGCTTCCCCAAAAGCAGATCTTTTAACCAGCTGTTTTCAAACTTTAGAATCACCTGGGGGGGCTTTTAGGGCGCCAACCACATAATTTTTCATTTGTAGGTCTACGATGGGACAAATAATTTACAATTCTAACAAATTCACAGATTATGTTGATGCTGCTGGTGCAGAGACCACACTTAGAGCTAATTGTTCTAAATCAAAGGATTAGGTATCTTCTATGTCAGGGATGTCCACACTTCTGGCTTCCCTGAGCCACATTAGAACTGTCTTGGGACACACAAAATACACTAACAATAACAATAGCTGATGAGCTAAAAAATAAAAAAAAATCACAAAATAAATCTTCACGTTGTAAAGTTTACAAATTTGTGTTGGGCCACAAGGCCAGCCTGGGCCACATGCACGCCATGGGTTGGACAAGCTTGCGCTATGTCATGGGCCTTGATTTGCTTTTTCGTTCATACATTCATTCATTTCAAACACTTACTCAATGCAAGGAACTTTGCTAGGCACTAAAACTAAACAGATCCTGCCCTCAAGAAATTCACAGGTTAATGGAAGACAGGCACAAATCAAATAATTGCAATACAATGCTATAGAGAGCTATCGGAGTGATATATTCAAGAGCAAGAGAATGAAGGGGCAACTCACCCTATGGAAGTAATAGGAAGTGAAATGAAGTCTGCTTCTCAGAGCTCCAACAAGTTCTTCTCCACAGGCAGGTAGGGAGTAGGGAGACCAGCATTCCCGGCAGAAAGAATAGCACAAGTAAAACAAAGATGAGGAAGTATGGCAGGGGAGTTATAGAAAAGTGATGCTGCAAACGTAGGCAGCAGTCTGATCTCTGAGAACTTACTCAGTTTAGACTAGAGTTTGAAAAATTATCTTTGGAACTAATGGAGGGAGGGAGGGAGAAATGATGTGATGGGTTTTGTTTTACAAAGATCACTTTGGATATGTAAGTACTCTCCTTTCAAACAGCACCAATTCCTCCAAGCTTAGCACAAGGCCTCATAACATGTGCTTAGCAAATGTATATTAATTTAAATTGAACAAGCTTTTTCCAAGTGCTATCTTATGGATGAGAAGCAGTCACCACCTTCCCTGCAGGACTCACTTTGGCCTGGACCAGACTTGTAGAACAGGTCCAGCAGCCTCAATTATTATTGCACACTATTCCCTGTATAGCTGGAGTCCCCCAGAGATTAGGGCAAGCTTCCCTTGTTTACATGTCTACCTCACCCACTAGACTTTGAGCTCTTTGAAGACAGGGAATGTCTTAATAGACTCTGAATCCCCATAACCTTAGCAGGAGACCTGAAACATAGTCACTCTCCACACTCCAGTAATACTAGGTAAATGAATGGCTGAAAAGCAAATTTTCCAGATAGATCACAAGCCCAAATGGGTAAGAATATGGATAAGCTTCAGGGAATGTTTCAGGGTTCATGTTCCCAAAACCCCTTTTGAGAAAAGTTTCTAGTTGAGATAAGGTATATTTCATATGCACCTGACTGAGGATTTCCCAAACAGGTACAACAACAACAAAGTTACAAGTGCTATGGTATATATCCTACAGGCCTCTGAGGGCCTCAATGAGAAGTCGGTTTTGCCTGAGAAGGGTTTGAGGGTGGATGCTAGCCAAGATTTCAGAGTGGGGAGAAGGAGGAATCTTCAGTGGAGTCTTAAATGCTGATTAAATGATTGATACCTGCCTGTTTCTAGGGCATAAAAGCAAACTCCTGGAACTTTAAGGCTAGAAGTGACCTACCTGCTCAAGGTCACAGAGTAAGTAGGTAAAGTCACAAGGTTAGGATTAATGAGGCATTTATGTACTGTGGATTCCTGTTTTCTCCTGGCAAAGGTGAGAGAGCCCAAAGATACAGTAGGCAAAATGAAAGATTTTTCTCAGGAACAATTCTTAAAGGCAACCTTTAAAAGGCTAGACTAATGAATGTGAATTTTTATTGGTAACCATAATATTAAGCCCTCCCTTCACCTTTCACAGTTATGAGGGAAGGAAAGCATAAGACAGTTCCAAGGGTTTTAACAAACAAGCACTTTGCCCCCAACACCCACAGACACCCAAAACTTCTCAAGGAATTCTTCCAAAAATACTTCCACCGATGTCTGCTGTTAAAATGTTAAAGACAGTGAAGGCTACAATAGTCATGCCTTTTGAAATGGAATCATGAACATAAAATAACTATCCTTTCTGTTTTTAACTCCACGCGTATTCCTGGGGTGGGGGAGGGGCTGCGCAAGTCAGGCTCTGTCCAGTTGTATTTTTCAAGTTGAACCCTACAGGTGATTCCTCCTGCCGGGCAGGGGCGATTTTTCCACGCAGAACGAACCAAACGCTAGGCTGCCCCATCGCAGGGCAAGGGTGGCTCCGGGGACCGCACAGTTCAGGAGGGGGTCGCTCCCTGACTCGGCTCGGTCGGGTCTCTGGGCCCCGCTCCCGCCTCAGCCCCCTCCCGGGCCCCCGGGGTCTCCTGGGGCCCCACGCGTGAGACCCGCGGCCCGCACGATGAGTGCACAGGGGGCCTTTGTTGGTCGGACAGGGACAGCCAACCTCGCGGGTCGACGCCCCCGCCGCGGGGAATGAATGGGCCCAGCACCCCCACCCCCACCCGAGCCTGGCAGCCCGAGACGCCAGCTCTCACCTTCCGCGCTCGCCCCGTTCCACTCCGCTCCTCCTCCCCGGTGGCAGCGGCCGAGCCCGGGAGCGAACGCGCGAGTGTGGCGAGGAGCCGCTTCACTGTCTCCCTGCCGCCGCCGCACGCTCGGGCCGGGGAGTCCCCTCCGGACGGCGGGTGGGAGTGCCAGCGACGGAGCGGGGGGCGGGAAGGAGCGAGGCGACGCGGGTGCAGGAGATGCTGTGGGGGCGGGGACGAGAGCGGGCTCGGGCAGCCTCCGGGGAGGAGCGGCGGCAGAGCGGTCCCTGAGGGGCTCTCGGGGGCCGGGGCCCCGTGAAGGAGAGGACACCCTAAGGAGTGGGACCGCAGGGCCGGTGGGGAAGGCGGAGGGCCAGCTAGGTGGACGAGCCGCGGGGGAGCGAGTGTGCCGGGAAGCCGTGAGGGTCGCCTACCGCGCCCCCGCCCGCAGCCGCGCTGTGCGCCGCGGGGCCTGGCGGGACCGCCTCGCCCACCGCCCGGGCGCCCGCCCCGCCCCGCCCCGCCCCGCCCCCCGCAGGTGGGAGGGGGCGGGACGCCTGGACAGACCCACGTGAGTGGGGCCAGCCCAGGCGTAGGGAAAGGCGAGCGCCTCCAGTGACGTCATCGGCGCATGACGCCAGAGGCTGGGGAGTCACCCCAGGGTTGCATTACGTCATTGCGCCGGCGTCTCTTCCCTGGTCGGCGCTCCGCCGCTGCAGGCGTCTTTGACTTGGCCTTTGTCTGGGAAGATTTGGGGATGATTTCTGGGGACGTCAGTGGTGTGGTAAGGGTCGCTCGGCTAACCCCCTGGTCTTGTGGTCCTCTTCAGATTATAGAGCATCACCACACCCCATCTCCTATGACCTGAGAGCCAGATATTTATTATACTATTTGGGTTTTTGTGGAAGGGGAGGGGGAGGGAAAGAAAGAAATAATAATGGAGGTGAACTACCTTGTACTGACAGAAAATAAATGGTCTTTCTTTCCTGCTTTTCTCCTCCCACAGAGGCTACATTCAATCCAAACCTTTCCCTTGAACTCAGATTCTGTATTTCCCAATGCTTCTCAGACAGCACCACTTGCATACCCCACTATATCTCAAATTCCACATGTCCAAAACAAACTTTAATGACTAAGGTTCTGGAATCAGATTGTCTTGCTCCAAGCCACAGCTGTATAAATGTTAGTGATAGGACCTTAGCATAATAAGTAGTACCTGTCTGTATATCCTTAACTTGATCTCTCCAAGCCTCAGTTTTACCATAATAATAGTAATTACAATTTAGCACATGCTGACTAAACCATTTGGAGTATTGACTATATATACCTAATACCACTTTCACCCAAAGGTGCAACTAATTTACTTCCCAGTCTCCCATAAGCCAGAAACCTGGACATCGACCCTATTCTTCCTCTCTCAATACACTTATCAAATTTGTCACCAAATCCTGTAGAGCAGGGATGGCCAACCTGAGCAACATTGGAATAAGAATTGTCTTGGGCCATATATAAAATCACTAACATTAATGATAGCTGATGAGCTAAATTTTTAAAAATCGCAAAAATGTTCAGTGTCTTAAGAAAGTTAATGAATTTGTGTTGGGCCACATTCAAACTGTCCTGGGCCACGTGTGGCCCATGGGCCATGCATTGGACAATCTTGTTGTAGAGTATCCTAAATATTTCTCAAGGTCTTGCCTTTCTCTTCACTCACTACCATTACCTGGACAACTGGAGCAGCTTTAATTCTCTCCACATTCAGTCCATTCCTACTGGTGACCAGAGTAGCCTTTTAAAAACCACTGAACTGGGGAAGCCGGGATGGCTCAGTGGGTTGAGTGCTCACTTTGCAGCCCCGGGGACCAAGGATCGAATCTCGGCCCCGGTCCGTGCGGAACCATATGCTGAACTGGGAGCTCCCCCCGTTCAGTTCTCTCTCTGTCTCTGTATCTCTCTTTCTCTCCCTCTGTCAAAAATAAAAATAAATAAATAAATAATATATTTAAAAAAAAACACACCACTGAACTAATGATGCCCTCGCCTGTTTAAAAATTCTGGAAGGCTTTTTGTTGCTTAATTTGGCACCATAGAACCTTGGCACTTACATCAGCCTTTCTAGCTTCATCTCACACCATATTATCTTCTGTTCCAGCCATACCTAAATGCTACCTAATGTTTTTTGAACATAGATTTCTTCATGGCTCTGAGCCCTTCTCCCTTTATCTCACTGGCCAACACCTATTCTTTCTACAAAGCCCAGAATCACATAAGAAACATCCAAACTTGTAGAGAATTATTATGAGTTTGAGCCAAACTGGCAATTGCCAGAAAGCTACATCTCAACAGATTGAGAAAATGCTCCAGAGAATGGCAGTTTTGCATCTTATTTTATATATTAGAATCAAAGGAGGAGACATGCGATGGTTAAATGAAATCCATTGGTGGTAGATTAAGGGACAGGAGAAAGCAAAGCGGGGAAATCTCTGGGGCTGGATAAAAAGTAAAACAGGTGGGAAAGCCGGGACGGCTCAGTGGGTTGAGTGCTCGCTTTGAGGCCCCGAGGACCGAGGATCGAATCCCGGCTCCGGCCCAGGCGGACCCACATGCTGAACTGGGGAGTTCCCACAGTTCGGTTCTCTAGCTGTCTCTGTCTCTGTCTCTCTCTCTATCTGTCAAAAGTAAAATAAAAAAATAAATATGCACTGGAGATAAAATAATTACTCTCTATAAATATAAAAAGATATAAAAGTTTAAAAAAATAAAATAAAACAGGGAGACACATGCCTCTTTTACATTGGTGGGTACAGAATAGTTAATGTTTACAGCACATAGAGATGGTATTGAGGAACAAGATAACAAGGAACTCTAGTCTTGTGCTGTGGTATGGTGAGTGTGTCCTGAGGGGTCTGGAAAAATAGATTACTCTGCCATTTCAAAGGTATGTTATCTTAGATGCAAAAAAGACAATGGGCAGGCTCATTTAAGGTAAAGATTGACCTTTGTCAAGGAAGCTACAGGCCTAGAACCTGTATGATGATTAGGACTACCCATGATAGCTAGCTTTTAGTTAGGAATTTTTATGTTCAGACCATCCTATGTGGTTACTTTTAGTTTCCACTAACTTTTAGTTAGTTTTAGATTCTTGAGTTTTTGTAAGGCCCACCAAGCAGGCCTCCCCTATGAATCAGGTTTATGTGTCCCCTTGTTTGTCCACACCAGCTCAAATGTCATATTCACTTATTCATTCAACTACTATTTCTTGTTTCCCTGAGCCTTCAGAATGCTGTAATCCTACAGTACTTCCATGTTTATTACAGCATGTAGCGCACTATGTAGTGACTATATTTGTGTATCTGACTCCCTAAGCTCTTTGAGATCAAGTCATATTCCTATCCATACTATCCATATCCCCAGTATCTAGAATAGTGCTTGACACATAGTAAGAATCAATAAAATGTTACAAAATTTAAATAAATGCTAACATAATGCTTACTGTCATACCGATACTGTTTTAAGTGCTATCTTCTTTAAGCCTCTAATAACCCATTGAGGCACAAAGGTGTTAACCCAAGTTAACCCAGTAAATTAATCCTACTCTATTCTGTTTTCCTCATCTCTGTGGTAGGCAGAATAATGTTTCCCTTAAAATGTTTACATCCTAATAATCCCGAGTTATTCTGGGGTATCCAAGGTGGGTTCAATGTAATTACAAGAATTCTAATCTTTTCCCATTTAAAAAGAAAAAAAGTGCAGCTCACTGCTACATTCATATTTTATTTTACATAAACACAGTTTCAATGTAAAAATAAAATATAAAGGTATTCTTGTTAAACAGAACTTGTCTCCAATCTTAATATAACAGAAATGGATATGATAGTCAGTATTTAATAGTTTTGGTGTGGTCAATTTCAAAGCATGAAACTTTGGGCATAAGGTTAGGACTCAAGTTATCTCAAGGTAAATGCTGCAGCTGCAAGCACAGCCAACGAGTGTTCTCAGGCCCAACAGGACAAGGGTTAAAGATGGAAAAGGGGGGAAGCCAGGATGGCTCAGCATGTTGAGCACTCTCTTTGGAGCCCCAGGGACTGAGGGTCAAATCCCAGCCCCAGCCTGTGCAGACCCATATGCTGAACTAAGGTGTGCTTCCCATGCAGGATGCCCCAGTTCAGTTCTCACACCCCCAGTTTGGGCCCCAGCTCAAGGGGGCATGCTTCTCATGTAGGAGGTCCCCAGCCCAGTTCCTGCCCTGCGCAGCCCCTTGCCCACCTGTGTGGAATGAAACCATGTTGAAAACTGATGACATACAACTATGGAGACTGCTCTGGGCCCTCCCCCTTCTCTCTGTCTCTCTCTGTCTTTGTCTTTGTCTCTGTCTCTGTCAAAATCAATAAAATAAATCTTTTTAGAAAATGGTATGTCTGGTTATCCTAACTTGTCAACTAGAAAGTGATTAGGGATCACATTTCAAAGGTCATGATATATAAGATTGGGCAAAAGAACATGACATTGAATGGAGGTTTCATTTCCCCTATAACCTCCACGCAGCCGGGTAAGTGGAAAGAAAAATCAAACATTAAAGCAGCAGATTAAATTACTAGCAAGTAAAACCACCTTGGCCAGGTGGACTGAAGTGCTATCTCAGACTCATACATTTCAGTGATCAACCAGGAGGGCTTGTAGCCCCATATGCCATACCTGGGATCACTGCCAAGACACCCAACATTGTAAAGGTGTGGATGTCATGAGAGATAGCCATTGCCCTGACTGGAATGGGCGAGTTACTTCACACCCCTCAGAGGGGGAACTTCTCAATCATCACTAGGACCTTGTTATCCTGATATAAGCTGGACCTGTTGAAATGCACTGTATCTGGAATGAAATACACACTGCACCATTGAGAGAGGGGAGTAAGTGGGGATCCTGGTCAGGAATATTCCACTCTTAGTCCATCTCTTCATGCCTGACAGTGCTGCCTCCCCCAGCCAACATGTCTGCTATGCACAACCAGGTCAAGTTCCTAAAGCTGCTAACTCCCCTCTCCTCAAGTCCAGGTGGGCACATTCTGTGTTCCACTGGTATAATTATTTGGCCACCATCTTTGTTCTCTCCACTGGCCTGGAGGATGTTATAGCACACATGGAAGCCCTTACTAAATTCACCCAGCAGTCCTTAAACGATAGCCAGCAAACCCTGCTCTTACTGAACACTGAAATGTCTCTAATGAGAAAAGCTGTCCTCCGAAATAGGATGGCCTTGGACATTATTACTGCCTCACAAGGAGGCACCTGTGTTGTTATCCAAACACAATGTTGTACGTTCAAACCTAATGAGTCTGCTAATGTATCATCTTTATTAAAATACATGAGGATACAAGTGAATGCCCTGAGTGACCCCACCCCTAGGGGACTTAATAAACCAGTAGCTCAGATCATGGGGCTCTTGGTGGTAAAAATTGTCAATGATTTTAAGTATCACTATCTTAATATCTGTGTTCTCTTACATGTGCCTGTATTGTTGTTGTGCTGTCTGACTCCAGTGTACTCAGCTGCAAAACAAGTTGTCTCCATGCTAGTAAAACCCTTGCCAACTGCTCAGAGTAAACTGCAGGAGGTTGGGTGGGTGGGGGTGAGATTGTAAGAGCTGGTCACAAGGGGTGGAATATTGAAGGAGACGATCAAGAGGACATGGCCACAGTTGACCCTAAGCTGGATCCAGGTAATCAGAGACTCCTTACCCCTCCCATGTCCTTGAAATGTATGCTCTGCTTACCATTCCCACACTGGGAGCTGTTCCAAAGACAGCCTTGAGAAAACAAGGTATCATTGAGACCATCTGGGTTGTAGGTGACTAAAACCCAGTTAAAACCTCTATATAAACTTTTAAGATTCTGGCAGGAGGGTGTGGACATGTACGTGTGCTTGTGATAGGCCAAGACAAGTCTCAAGTAAGTTCCCTTGCTAATTAAAACTGCCACCTAGCAATCTGGAATGGTCTGCATCTATTTTGGGTCTCTCCCTGCCCTCCGTGTATGGGACCAGTTTGTGAGCTAAAAACTCTTCTCTCCAATTTTGTGTCTTGTGGAAGCCCAAAGCCCTCCTCAAGATGTCAGTTTTTTCCTCAGTGGTCTTCTGTTACCATAGCCCCCTGACCTCTGAGCTACTGGCTTCACACCTTTTGTTCTGTGATGTATGGATCCAGTCTGAAACCTATTCTATTTCAACCCTAACTGTTCTAACATCAGCTGGTGTACTGCAACTCAATTCCAACACAAACTACCCAGAGTTAATGCCAGTCTCCACGCTTTTAAGAACACCTCAACAAGACCTCACCCACTTCAGACTTCAGACAATAGAAAGTGGGGTCCCAGGTCACCCACACTTTTGACCAACTGACTACAAATCCAAAGGGTTCCCACAATACCCCTCAGGTTCTATAATTCACTAGAATGACTCACAAAACAAGATAAAACTGTGCTTACAATTATTTATATTTTTATTATAAAGGATACAAATTAGACCAGCCAAGTGAAGAGACACATGGGGCAAGGCCTTGGAGGGTTCTGAACACAGAGCTTCTGTGCTATCTCCCTTTGGAATGAGGGCACTTCATCTTCCCAATAATGTATGTACACACCAGGAACCTCCACTGAGCTTTGGTGTTCAGAGTTTTATTAGAGTTTTATTGTATAGGCATGATTGATTACGTCATGGGCCTCGTGATTGACCTCAGTCTCCAACCCCTCCTCCCTCCCTGGAGTTTGGGCCAGCACAAAGTCCCAATCTTCTAATCAGTGGTTGGTCTTTCTGGTGACTAGTCTCTACCCTGAAGCTTTACAGGGTTCCACTGTGAGTCACTGTATAAATTCAGGAGTGATCCAGGGGACTCATGAATAATAAAGACAATTTTATCACTCAGGAAATTCCAAGCATTTTAGAAGCTCCACATTAGGAACCTGAAAACTGGCAAATTTACCTTTTGGAACTTCCAAATGATTGGAGCTGAAGCAGGGCTGACCCCACCCTGTGTCAGTGAGCCAAACAAGTGACTACACCCAGATAATCAGTGCATTCCATCTCTCTGGTCAGACTGCTATTCAGGGACAAGCTTGTAGGAACTCTTGGTAAGAGGACTCTTGCCCTAAGGGTCACTAAACCGAGGGAAAGGTCAGCCTAGCATTGCTGGTGCCATCTTTGCCACCATGTGTGAAGAGCTTGCTTGAGAGTGAATCAAGACAAAGGAAAACAAAATCAAGAAATGGAGAGAGAACTCAAATAATGGATTTCAAAGTCTGGGTCCCTAAATTCAACCACCAGGGTTTTTTCCTTAAGCCAAATTGAGTTAAATTTCTATTTGCAGTTGTGAGAGTGCTGACCGATACCTTGTTTCTTCCCTCTTCACAGGCAATAAACCAAATTTCTCTCTTTGTTTCAAACAGCACAGCTTCCCCTCAACTGAGCTGGGCATCTGCTGACATCTGTGCCCGCTGGGCATTTCAAAGTGTTTTCACAAAGACAGTTTCCTCCATATGAGATATATTGGTGCTGACCATTAGGATAGTCTTTTTTTACAGAAACATTTGTATGTATAATACAGTTTCTTATACTGCTTCTTTCAGTTTTCAATCAACAAATATTTATTTAAAAGCCTTATGCTAGTCACATAACAGGCAACTAATACTCTATGTTGAGAATTTTCTTGTCATTAAAAAGGCTTTTAAATGTCATTTATTATTTTTAACCAGCACAGAATATACAATCATACGTATAGCATTTTTTATTTTAAGAATATTTTTTTTAAGCAGTCTTAGGTTCATAGTAAAATTGAGGGGAAGAGGTAGAGATTTTCAATGTGCTCCCTAGCCCCTTCCAGATAGTTTGTAAACTGAACCTTTATTCTAGAACATGTAGCTTGTTCTCAAGTTTTACAAATAATGATATTAATAGACACATAACACCACCTAAATCTCTTATCATTTTCTTAGGATAGATTCTCAGAAGTGGAATTTCTGGAAGAATTTTACATTTTATGTGAAAAATGAAAACAATCACCAGTCATTGCTGCAGTAGTCTCTGTGCCCTCTGACCCCACATAGCCTGAAGAGATGTGACCTAAAGTACCTCCAGAGAGAAGAATCAGGATCCTTCACAAGAGCTTCCTGTTCCCTCTGAGAACCCTCCTTAGCAGTCCTTAAGGGGCTTAGGACTGACCAACAGCTGCCCCTTCCACCATGTAGCAGGTAGCCGGTCAACCCAGGAGACCTCTGGCTGCAGAGCACACATAGCTGCTAGTAGGGATTGTTTGAAAAGAATGTCATTCAGGGAAAGCCTGAAAGGGAGAGGCCAAGACAAGAAAGTCGGAGCTCATTGTTTCGCCATTTTCCTTTTTTAAGGCTCCTTTTTTCCCCCTACCTTTCTTTATTTTTCTTAATAAGTATGTATGATTAATAACCAAAAAATATTAATTAAGAAAAGCAACAATAACACAAGTTTCTAAAATTTAACGTGGGACTGGAGATAATCTTCTAGTTCCTGGAAAAGCAGCTGTGAGTTATCTGGTTTGGCAATGCTTCCTACAAATCACTGGCTGACTCAGAAAAATACATATGCACTTTAGTCACCCGAAGGACAGGCGCATTCCCTCTGGGGCCACCACAAAGAGCAGATATGACTGTTTTCCAGACTTGGAAGAGGGTTCCAAACTACAATGTGTGAAACTAAGAGGTGGGTCTAAGACCAGTCAGTGGGAACCTCAAAAACAGATTTTTGATTCATTGCCAGAACTGCCTAGCAAACAGTAGTCCAAAGATATGACCAGCTGCTCTAGGAGGTGCTGACCTGCCCATCCTGTGGAGCATTAAAGCACACACTAGAGTCCAGTTATCTCAGGTAAGTGCAAGACAGGACAGCAGTTCTCAAACATTTGGGTCTTAGGACTCATTTACACTCTTAAAAATTATTGAGGGGAAGCCGGATGACTCAGTGGGTTAAGCACTTGCTTTGCAGCCCTAGGGACCAAGGATCAAATCCCAGCCCTGGCCAGTGTAAACCCATATGCTGAACTGGGGTGTGCTTCCCATGTGGGAGGCCCTCAGCCTAGTTCCCGCCCTGCGTGGCTCCCTGCTCACCTGTGTGGAACAAAACCATGTTGAAAATTAATGACATACAACTATGGAGACTGCTCTGGGCCTTCCTCTTCTCTTTGTCTCTCTATCTCTGTCAGAAACAATAAAATAAATCTTAAAAAAAAAAAAGAAAAAAATTATTGAGGTTCCCAAAGAACATTATTTATATAAAGAAGAAGAACAACAACAGCAACAGCAACAGCAACAACAAAAAAAAAGCCTAAAGTCAGCAGAAGGAAGGAAATAATAAAAATTAGAACAGAACTAAATGAAATAGAGAACAGAAAAACAATAGAAAAAATTAATGCAACAAGGACCTGGTTCTTGGAAAAAAAATTAATAAAATTGACAAACCTCTGGCTAGGCTCACCAAGAGAAAAGACACAAATAATCAGAATTAGATATAAAAGAGAGAAAATTACAATTAATGCCACACAAATACAAAGGATCATACAAGAATACTATGAAGGGCTATATGCCACCAAATTTAGTAAGCTAGAAGAAATAAATAAGTTTCTAGAAACATATAGTTTACCTAGACTGAACCAAAAACTGGATAATCTAAATAGACCAATCAACAGTAAATAAATTGAAGCAATTACCCAAAAACTGCCCAAAAGCAAAAGCCCAGGACCAGATAGTCTCACTAACGAGTATTACCAGGCATTCAAAAAGGAACTAACACCTAGCCTCCTCAAATTCTTCCAAATAATTGAAGTGGCAATACTTCCCTACTCATTCTATGAGGCCAACATTAAACCTACTAAATTGGTTCCCAAACTTTTTCCACTCATGTGCTCCTTTTAAGCCCATTTCTATAAATTGTACCTCTTGTTTTTAAAACAGCTGTTTTTAAATACTGACACATTTGTTCAGTACTTATCTTTTTTTTTAAGATTTATTTTTATTGTTTTTGACAGAGAGAGAGACAGAGACAGAGACAGAGAGAATCAGTACTTATCTTAATGTAAAATAGTGGAAATGAGGTAATAAGTTAGGAAAGAAAAATTACTACACTAAAAATACAAACCACAGATATAATTTTACAATATTTGCAATAGTTAATTATTGCTACTGATTATTTTTCACTTACCCCTGAACAGCCCAGCATGTACCCCTGGGGGTCCACATACCTCTGTTTGGGATGGATAATCTAATACCAAAGTCTGGTAGGGACAACATACAAATAGAAAACTATAGGCCAATATCTTTGATGACCAAAAATGCAAAAATTCTAAACAAAATATTAGCAAATAGATTACAACAATGCATTAAAAAGATTATACATCATGATCAAGTAGGTTTCATCCCAGGGACATGAGAATGGTTCAACATATGCAAATCAATCAATGTGATACACCACATAAGCAAAATATAAGATAAAAGCCATATGATTATATCAATTGATGCAGAAAAAGCATTCGACAAGATACATCAATTTATGACTAAACACTCAATTAAATGGGTATAGAAGGAAAGAACCTCAACATAATGAAGTCCATATATGACAAACTCTCAATAAATATCATATTGAATGGGGAAAAACTGAAACTTTTCTTCTGAAATCAGGAATAAGTCCACAGCTTTTTGCAGTGCTTTTGTCATTTCTGCTCATTACTGGTGGCCCTGACTTCTTTTCATCAGTGATGCTTTCTCTCCCCTCAGAAAAACATTTTAATCCATTTGTACACTGCTTCCTTCATGGTATTATCACCATAAACTTAGACTCACGTGTTCCTGATTTTACTTCCACTCTTGCCAAGTTTAATACAAAATTTAATGTTGTTTATTGCTCTAATTCAAGAGCTAACGTTCTTACAATGGCACAAAAACACATGCAACAACAGTGACTGCCACTCAGCAAGGCACAGCCACGTGTCAACATGAACACAGCTGTGAGACACTGATACACCAAGGTTATGAAATCTAACCGAGTTGTTTTTACAGTGCTGCAAATGTAAGCCCATGGTAGCAAGTTTGTGAACTTAATTGTCTAACCTCGTATATAAAGAACTGGTACAACTCAACAAAAAAATAAACAAGCAACCCAATTAAAAATGACAGAAGACCTGAACAGACACTTCTCCCATGAAGATATAACAATGGCCAACAGATATGTGAAATAAAGCTCAACTTCATTAGCTATTAGGAAAACAGAAATTAAAACCACAATGAGATACCACCTCACACCTGTTAGAATGGCTATAATCAACAAGACAAAGAATACCAAGTGCTGGAGAGGCTGTGGAGAAAAAGGAACCCTCATAAACTGCTGGTGAGTATGTAAATTGGTACAGACACTGTGGAAGGCAGTAGAGGCTCCTCAAAAGTTTAAGAATAGAATTACCATATGATCCAGCAATTCCTCTTCTAGGTATTTACCCAAAAAATTTGAAAACCTTAGTCCACAAAAATATATGTTCATCGCAGCATTGTTCATTGTGGCGAAGTCGTGGAAACAACCAAAGTGTCCTCTGATAGATGACTGGATAAAGAAGTTGTGGTACATTTACACAATGAAACACTACTCAGTAATAAGAAAAGATAAAATACAGCCATTTGTGACAACATGGATGGACCTCAAGATCATCATGTTAAGCAAAATAAATTTGAAGAAAAAATCAAGAATCATTGATTTCACTTAAGTGTGGAATATAAAACTGAAAGTAACAAAGAAACAAAAACTCATGGACACAGTCAATAAATAGTTTAGTGGTTACCTGAGGTAAAGGGGGAAGAATGGGGTATCAAATGCATGGTGATGGAACGGAATCTGACTCTGGAGAGTGAGCACATAATGCAACACATAGATCGTGTAATGTACGATTGTACACCTAGAACCTATGCAATTTCTACCAACCAATGTCACCCTCAATAAATTGAAAAATAAAAATAAATAAAATAAAATAAATTTTTATAAGACTTATTTTATTGTTTTTGACAGAGAGATAAAGAAAGAGTCAAAGAGACAGAGAGAAGGGAGTGGGCCCAGAGCAGTCTTCACAGTTGTACGTCATCAGTTTTTGACATGGTTTCATTCCACACAGGTAGGGGGGAGCCATGCAGGGTGGGAATTGGGCTGGGGGCCTCCCGCATGGGAAGCTCACCCCGGCGAGAACCAAACTGGGGCCACACCTCAGATCAGCATATGGGTTCACACGGGCCAGGTCCGGAACCAGGACTCAATTCTCAGATCCTGGGGGCTGCAAAGAGAGCACTTAACCCACTGAGCCATCCTGGCTTCCCCAAAATAAAATTTTAAAAAGATATTTTAATTAAAAAAAACAACATTATTTATATGGGTTCTATCTATCAATATTCATTGTATTAAAATTTTTAACTGAGAAAGCTTTAAATACCTATTAATTTATTTTAAATAACCTTAGTAACTCTTTTGCACTTTAACATAAAAACATATTTTTATAAAAATAACTATATTTTCCCAAACAAAAGCTGTTAGTGAGAAGAGTAGCATTGCTTTTATCTTTGTTATCTCTTTACTATAGATTAATAGAACACAACTGGATTCTCATACATTGATACTATTGCAATATAATCTTTAGGCTTAAGCAGTGATTCCCAACCCCTGGGTCACAGGCTAATACCGGTTAGGAACCAGGCCGCTCAACAGGAGGTGAGCAGCTGGGAATCAAACAAAGCTTCCTCTGTATTTACAGCAGCTCCCCATTGCTCACATTACCACCTGAGCTCCGCCTCCTGTCAGATCAGTGGCGGTGTTAGATTCTCATAGGACCTCGAACCCTATTGTGAACTGCACTTGTAAGGGATCTAGGTTGCGTGCTTCTTATGAAAATCTAATGCCTGATGATCTGAAGTGGAGCTGAGACGGTGATGCTAGTGCTGGGGAGCAGCTGCAAATACAGATTAGTATTAACAGAGAGGTTTGACTGCACAGAGACCATAATAAATCAAGTGCTTGCAGGCTCATATCAAAACCCTATCAGTGAGTGACAAGTGACAGTTAAGCTGCATCTGGTGACAGGCCTTATTGTGGCAAGTGAGTTGTATAAGTATCTCATTATATGTTACAATATAATAATAATAATAATAGAAATAAAGTGCACAATAAATGCAATGCTCTTGTATCATACTGAAACCATTCCACCACTACTCTCACCTCCCTCCCCAACACTCCCAGTTCATGGAAAATTGTCTTCTACAAAACTGGCCCCTGGTGCCAAAAAGGTTGGAGACCACTGGGCTTAAGTATAATGAAGAAATCCCACCCTTCTATATGTAGCTGGAAAAGGGAAGAGTATTTTAATTACTTTTTCAGATAAGTATGGACACATTTCTTTGATAGTATACCCCAAAACTTGACTAGTGGAAGTTTCCTTTCTTTTCTTTTCTTTTTTTTTAAGATTTATTTTATTGTTTTTGACAGAGAGAGAGAGAGAAGGGGGAGGGCCCAGAGCAGTTTCCATGGCTGCACGTCATCAGCTTTTGACATGGTTTCATTCCAAAACACAGGTGGGCAGGGGCCGTGCAGGGTGGGAACCAGGCCAGGAGCCTCCTGTATGGGAAGCTTGCCCCAGTGAGAACTGAACTGGAGGCCTCCCATTATGGGAAGCACACCCCAGTTCAGCATATGGGTCCTCATGGGCCAGGGCCGGGACCAGGACTCAATCTTCGGACACTGGGGCTACAAAGCCAGCACTCAACCTGCTGAACCATCCCAGCTTCCCTGGGAGTTTCTTAAAGGTTATTTACAATGTGGAATCTGAAACTGTATCAATGAACTTTTTATATTCTGTACACTCATGTGAGAATGAGACTGATAGAGGCAAATAACATCTCAGTATTATATTATTATGAAAATAGTTTTGACCTTACAGATACCCTGAAGGGGCCTTGGGAGCCTCCATGGGTTCTCAGATCACACTTGAAAATTACTAAAGTAGGGGCTTGAAATAGAAGACTGTTCAGCTGCTCATTTCCCACACATGCATTGAGCACCTACTGTGGTAAGCACCTGGGATACAACTGCTACAGAGATACAGACCCTATACCCAAAGAGATCACCATTTAATAATAATAAAGGAAAAACACTTATTGAGTGCTTAAACTTTTCCAGGTTCTATGTGAAGTATTCTATGTACCGTACATTACTTCAAATGACTTTATGAAGGAAAATTACCTATATTTACAGATGAAGAAACTGAAGTTTAGAGAGGTTATACACCTTACACCAGATCACACAGCCTGGCGAAGCCAGGACTTTCAGCCAAGATTAGACTAGCTAGGCTAAATTGCTTCTCTATACATTAAAAAAACATATTGTGGTAAAATGTACATAACATGGAATTTACCATTTTAGCCATTTTTAAGTGCACAATTCAGTGGCATTAAGTACACTCACAATTTGTGCAAATGTGACCACTATCTATCTCCAGAACTTTTTTATCATCCACATTCGTTCTTTCCCTCCACCCCTCATAACCTGGATTCTACTTTTTCTGTCTCTATGAGTTTGCCTATTCTAGGCACTTCATATAGGTGGAATCACACAATATTTGTCCTTTTGTGTCTGGCTTATTTTACTTAGCGTAACATTTTCAAAATTCATCCATGATGTAGCATGTATCCATACTTTATTCTTTTTTAAGGCTGAATGATATCCCATTATATGTGTATATCACATTTTGTTTACCCAATTATCTGTTGATGAATGCTTCTCAGTATATTTTTAGAAACAATTAAAATATGCTCTGATAGAAATAACAGCAGGTTCTAAGACAGAAAAGAGGAGCAACCAACCCCGCTTGGGATGGGACAGCCAGGGACTGGCACCTGAACAGACTTGATGGACTGGTGGGAGATGGCCAGGAGAAGATAGGAACAAGGAACCCCAGTACCAAAGCCTGGAGGTGTGAGAGGCAGAACCACCCCCTGCCCTGCAGGGTCGTGTGTGGAAGAGGGGCAAGAAGTGAGGCTAGAGAGGCAACAGTGTTGACATTATACAGCATTTAACACATTCACTTCCGATGACTCATATGTGCTGAGAACCACTGATAATCGCAAGTTGAAAAGTATAAATTATTCAACAGCAAAGTAATCTACCACTTTACTCATTTGAAAAATATCAGTTCATTAAAATATTTTTGGAAAATATCAATGCATTAAAATATCAGTTCATTTAGCTAAGTGACGCTGCACCCAGTGTAACAGCCAAATGCTATAAAATTGTCCCAGGGCCCAGTGTCAGACTCCGCTGCAAATGCCCCAGAGTGTTGGGTGGGTGCTATGCAAAGCCTCTTAGATGTTTTAACCTATTTAAACATTACAGCATTCCTATGAGAGAAAACTAGAGCTCCTTGAGTGTATACTGAGGGTGAGGTGCTGTTCTTAGTGCTTTGTGTGCAATAACAAATTTAATCCCCACAACAACTCTATGAGGTCAGTACTATTATCATTCCCACTTTATAGTAAGGCATGGAAACAATAAAAAAAATTGTCCACGGTCATGCTAGTAAGCTGGGATTTGAGCCCAGGTTTCAGCAGCTATGCTCATCATATGACAGCTGAGGGCAAGAAGACAAGGTAAGGAATTCCATCTGGCAGGGCTACTGGACAGGTTAGGCAGAAAAGCAGCCAGTTCTGATTTGCATTTTATCATCTTTTAGCTGCTGTAGGGAGAATGATAGGCAGGAACAAGACTGGAGGTAGAAACACCAGTTAGCAAAACAGATAAGAAAGAATTATAATACAGCAGGGCAGTGGAAATACATACAGGTGGAGAGTTTTGACAGATTCAGGACTCAGAATAATCAGCTTATGATTTATTGGAGAGCAGTCAGGAATGACTCTCAGGTTTCTGAGAGAATGATAGTGCCATCACAGAGACGATGGGTACATGGGAGAAACAGGTTTAGAGGGGGAGAGAGCAGGGGGTAAAAATAATAAGATGATTTGGAACAGACCGAGTCTTGTGTACATTGACAGAGATCTAGGCATGTAAGCCCCATTAAGGTAAAGATCTGTTTCATTCACTGATGTGGCCAAGTGCCAAGAAAAGTACCTGCATAAGAAGACCCTCAATAAATAGTTGTCAAGTAAATGAGTGTGGGTCTAGAGGAGGAAAGAGCTGTGGTCTGATGGTTGGGAAATTGTGATGGGAACTGGAACTACAGAGATAGTCAACAGCATGTAGAAGGAGAGTTACAAGGACAGAACTCTGCGGAGAAAGGTAACCAAACCCTAGAAAGACTGAGGAGTGGCCAGAGAGGGGAGAAACTAGAAGAAGACGGGCATGTCAAAGGCCACGTCAGGTTTTTAAGGTAAAGACTTTGAAGCTCTGTGTTCTTTTATTTGTTTGTTTGCTTGTTTGTTTGTTTGTTTGTTTGTTTGTTTGTTTGAGAGAGAAGATGAGAGACAGACAGACAGACACAGGGAGAAGGGGGGAGGGCCCAGAGCAGTCTCCATAGTTTCACATCATTAGTTTTGACTTGGTTTCATTCCACAGAGGTGAATGTGGGGCTGCACAGGCAGGACCTGAACCAGGAACCTTCACCACCAAGCTACCAGTTGTGCAGCAGTTCAGCATATGGGTTTGCATGTGCCCGGGACCAGGAATCGAACCCCAGATCTCGCAATTGCGAGGCAAGCGCTCAACCTGATGAGCTATCCCAGCATCCCACTCTGTGGTCTTTAAGCTTGATGAATAATAAGAGCAACAAATGTTTGAACAGTGCTTTCCAGCTTATGAAGCATACTTTCTCAGATTCATCTCTTTCTTTTTAATTTCAATCTAATATACCTATAACTAAATCTTTTACTGAGGTAAAAAAAATATTTTATTTTAGAATACAATCATCTTAAGTGTATGGCATGATGATTTTTTGCATCTGTATGCATTTGTGTAACCCTTATCTGATCACAATAGAGAAACATTCCAGCACTCAAATATTTCCTCCATTCTCCTTCTTAGTCACCACTCTCCTCTCCCCCAGAAAAAAGCATTCCTCTGGCATCTATAACCTTCCATTAGTTCTTGAACTTCTCTCAATTCTTAAATTTTACATAAATGGGGGAAGCCGGGATGGCTCCGCAGGTTAAGTGCTCGCTTCGCAGCTCCAGGGACCAAGGATCAAATCCTAGCCCAAGTCCATGTGGACCCATATGCTGAACTGGGGTGTGCCTCCCATGTGCGAAGCTCTTAGTTCGGTTCTCACCCCCAGGTTTGGCCCCTGACTCGAGGAGGTGTGCTTCCCATGTGGGAGGCCCCCAGCCCTGTTCTGCCCTGTGCAGCCCCACCCACCTGTGTGGAATAAAACCATGTCAAAAACTGATGATGTACAACTATGCAGACTGCTCTGGGCCCTCCCCCTTCTCTCTGTCTCTGTTTGTCAAAATCAATAAAATAAATCTTGAAATTTTATATAAACAGAACAAGAAAGTATGTCTGGCTTCTTTTACGCAATACAACAGCTGCAAGGTTCATTTGTAATGCTTTGAGCTTCAGCAGTTTGTTCTTTGGTATTTCCAAAAATATAAGGAGGATAACAGTATCTACCTCTACAGGCTACTATGGGAAGGAAATGTGATCATGCTTGGTAGCCACCCTGCAAAACAAATATTTGATTATTTGGCTTTGCTTCAATACCAAAACGATTTAATCCTTATAGAAGAATCATTATTCCCTTTTCACAGAATTTGGTGATATTTTGGAAGGGACTAAGGAATGAAATAATGGTATTCTGGTCAACCAGTTTTCTAGGGCAAAAAATTCTGATTTGTAGTTTTTGCCAATTTTTGTGGTATAATTCTCCCACTATGGTTGATATCAAGCTATCAGGGGCTTGAAACTGACCTGCAAAGTATCTAGAAATTTAACAATTTGCTCTCTACCACTAATATGAGCCGGGTCCACCACACCACTGAATGATTCTCAGACCCAAAAGCTCAGATGAGCTAAGATTCTTGCCCAAGTTCTCACACCTGAGAAGTAGGGATTAAGACCAGCCTTTTCTGGCCCTAATTCTCTGTTTCGTTTTGTTTTTCCTCCCTATGGAAGGGATTCTTTAAAAATGACCTGGTATTACAATAGCCAAGATATGGAAGCAATCTGGGTGCCCATTGATAGATGAATGGATAAAGAGGTGGCACATATATACAATGGAATTACTAAGCAGTAAAAAATGAATGAAGTCTTGCCATTTGCAATAATATGGATAGACCTAGAGGTTACTACCCTGTGTCCCCGAAAATAAGACAGTGTCTTATACCCTGTTTCCCCGAAAATTAGTGTCTTACCCTGTTTCCCCAAAAATAAGACAGTGTCTTATATTAATTTTTTCTCCCAAAGATGCGCTAGGTCTTATTTTTGAGGGGATGCCTTATTCGTATTTCAGCGAGAGGCAAAACTGTAAGTAGGTCTTATTTTCGGGGGATGTCTTACTTTCGGGGAAACACTACATGCTAAGTGAAATAAGTCAGAGAAAGACCAATACCATTTGATTTTACTTATATGTGGAATATAAGACAACAAAACAAATGAAAAAACAAAAACAACAAAAAACAGACTTATAGAAACAGAGAACAAACTGATGTTTGCTGGGGGAAAAGGAGTATAGGAAAATACAGCAAAGGTACAAACTTGCAGTTATAAAATAAATAAGTCACAGGGTTATAGTGGATAGCACAGGGAATATACTCAATAATATTATAACAACTTGGCATGTTTACTAGACCTAGTGTGGTGATCACATTGTAAGGTATGTAAATGTTAAATCATTATGTTGTACACCTGAAACTAATATATTTATTTTATGTCAACTGTGCATTAATAAAAAAATTTTTTTTTAATAATCTGGCAATTACTGATGGGGCTGAGTCTTAATGATGTGCTTCAAACTGACCCTAAAATTCACAATTTTATAAACTCTCATTTTCATTAGTAACCTAAGTGAATCATCCATTACTGGCATGTGATATTAATAACCTACAATTGGACTGTTACTAGAGTTTGTTAGACTGTAAATTCAGTATTTCAGTAAGAAGTTTGGCTGCCACGCAATCTTCATAACCCCGATTTGCCTCCTCCTGCTCATTCCCCTCCCTCACCCAGATGGCTGAGATGCTGTTAATTTGGAGAATGGGCTGTGTCAAAATATTAAATCCTTTTAGTGTTGTCTTGAGTTTGTGATTTTCAATTGCTGATATTTTTCTTCCTTAATTTAAAATTACTGTTAGTTTATCTTCCCCTTTTTTTTGTTTAAGGTTTTAAGTGCTATAGAACATGTAATATGTTCTGTATCGTGCATATTTGCACCAGCAACATTTTTGTCCTATAATTTTCTAATAACTAGACTTTAAGACACACATACATTGTGGCTCGATCATGAGTCACCCATATACCCACTGCTGAAGCTTGTTTGTATTCAGGTTTCTCTTCTAAGTTTTTGAACATATATGTTAGACCTCTGAGGTGTTTTTGTATCTACATCTCAAGATTTCAACAACTTTATAATGGGTAGACACCTCTCTACATTTCAGCTCTTTAAAGAAAAATCCAACATTAGTATATGTATTTAAACTACCTCATTTACAACACAAAACAAAAAAGAAACAACTATTATAATTAAAACCATTTAATTAGTATCCTCATAGAAAACAGAGCAAAGCATCTCCAAAATAGAAACAGGATGCTATTTTTTAAAAATCTTGGCAATTAGGGAAAGCCGGGATGGCTCAGCGGGTTAAGCGCTCGCTTTGAAGCCCCGAGGACCGAGGATCGAATCCCAGCCCCGGCCCGTGCGAACCCATATGCTGAACTGGGGTGTGCCCCAAGTTCAGTTCTCTCTCTGTCTCTGTCTCTGTCTCTCTCTCTCTCTGTCAAAAACCAATTAAAAAAAGAAAAAGAAAAGAAAATGTCTTTAAAAAAGGGAAACCAGGATGGCTCAGTGGGTTAGGTGCTCACTTTGCAGCCCCGGGGACCGAGGATCGAATCCCGGCCCCGGCCTGTGTGGACCCATATGCTGAACTGAGGAGTGCTCCCAGTTCAGTTCTCACTGGGGTGAGACCCCAGCCCAGTTCCTGCCCTGTGCAGCCCCACGCCCACCTGTGGAATGAAACTATGTGGAAAAACCGATGATGTGCAACTATGGAGACTGTTCTGGGCCCTCCTCCTCTCTGTCTCTGACTGTATCTCTCTCTCTCTCTGTCAAAAACAATAAATAAATCTTTAAACATAAATAAATAAATAAAATAAAAATCTTGGCAATTAAAAACATAATTGGATGGTTTGGTGGTTACCAGGATAGGGGGGAGGAGCGGGGGGACAGTTGTGGGGGGAGGTGGGAGTGGGCACTAGATATAAGGTGATGGAAGGGGAACTGATACTGAGTGATGGGCACATAATACGATGCATGAATGATGTGATGTGGACTTGTACATCTGTAAACTGTCTAATTGTTACCAACCAATGTAACCTCATCA
>PVKE010012453.1:0-38312 GCA_004027555.1 Craseonycteris thonglongyai | reverse complement strand
AATTGCAGGGTTCAAGGTTTCCTCGACCTGCTGATGCAGCAATTCTGGGGCTGGGTAGAGGACATAGGATTCGAGCAGGGCTTTGAAGAAGCAGCCAGGCCATTGTCCCACCCAGAAACCATACCTTTCCCTAACCATGGCAACCTCTGGTCACTTCGTGGCTTGGGTTACCCTGGGCACAGCCCCACACACTCAGGAATTCCTCAGATTACCATGGCTCTCTCAGCCGTGAGCCAGGCAGACACTCTGTCCCTGACTGTCTGCTCTGTGTTCGCCTGCTCCAGCTGGCCTGCCCCCAGGGGCCCAAGGACCAGCATCCAAGAGCCACAAATCAGCCCCGGACACCCCAAATGAAAGAGGACACCTAGCAGCTTCTCACTGTGTGGCCCCAGAGGCCGGGGACCACATCTGGATTCTGCAGGGAACAGGTGGCAGAGCTGATAGGAACCAAGGACTCCCTGATGCTAATCAGGGGCTAGAGCCCTGGCCTGGGAGGCCTGGTCCTGGTCTTGGCATGTGGCTTTGGGACATCTCTGCCACTGTTTGGGTGGGCACCTCTGTGACTTTGGGAAGGTGTGTGTGTCCTGGGATGTGGGAAGGTAGAGGCCGCAGGCTAGCAGGCCTGGGTTCTTCCTGGAGGAATGGAGCTTGGGGTAAAACGGATTCCTGCCACATCTCGTGGGGTGTGTCTCTTGCCTCAGAGAGGCCTCCAATGTCCCCCTGAGCACTTAGAGGTCCCTGGGAACCTTGTGAGCTGTGCCCTGAGCTTGGGAATAGTCCTCATCTCTTCCCCCACCCCAGTCCATCGCCCCACAGAGCAGGTTTTATTACTGGAGACTTAAGAGGCCTGCCCTGGGCAGCTGGGCATTACCTCTGCTGACTGGGGACTCACATGGCTCAGGAAGGGTGCTGAGTCTCAGGGGATGGGTCACTGAGGACCAGAGAGGGGCAGGTGGGCCTGGGTCTCATTGCCAGCAGTGGTCAAGCCCCCTGCCTCTTCCACTCCCCCACCACCAGTCCCACAACCTCACAGGTGCCATCCTGGGAGTTGGGGAAGTGCAGGTGGGAGGCGAGAGCTGGGGCTCTGGGTCCCTGTTCATCCCACCCCCGGCTTATCTGCTCTCGGAGGCTCAGTTCTCCCATTTGGGAAGGGGATGTGACCTTCTGAGGGGGTCAGGGGGAGAAGGAGTGGAAGCTGCAAAGTCCTGCGCCCGACCGGGATCTTCATGGCAGCCGGTGTGTCTTGGCCCATCTGCTGGGAGGGTCCTCTCACTGAAGGAAGAGGCCTTGCTTTTATTCTTTGTTCTGACATGGGCAGATGTGCTACAATTGGGAAGTTTTCCTTCTGCCATGGAGAGGACCACCGCTACTAATTTCAAATCTATCCTCCAAAAGAAAGACTTGATCGATGATAGATGATAGATAGATAGATCATATAGGATATATATGAGTATGCATAGAGTAGTTTATTGGCATTCATGGGCGATCGGTTCCAGGATCCCCTGGGAATACCAGCATCCGCGCAGGCTCAAGTACCTCCTAGTATTTGCATATAACCTACATATATCCCCACTATACTTTAAGTCATCTCTAGATTACTTATAATATCCAATACAATGTAAATGATGTGTAAGTAGTTGCCATACTACATTGTTTAGGGGAAATGACAAGAAAAAAAAAGGTCTACATGTTCAGAACAGAGGCAACTGTGGTGGCCTACCTACATAGTACATGCCAGCAACTGTGGAACATTTTTTTCCCAAATATTTTCTTTTTTTTTTTTAAGATTTATTTTATTGTTTTTGACAGACAGAGAGAGACAGAGAAGAGGGGGAGGGCCCAGAGCAGTCTCCATAGTTGTGTGTCATCAGTTTTCAACATGGATTCAGTCCACACAGGTGGGTGGGGGTCGAGCAGGGCGGGAAGTAGGCCCCCCTGAACTGGGGGCCAAATTGGGGGCCTCCCACATGGGAAACTGGACTTGGTGAGGACTGCACTTGGGCCATACCCCAGTCCAGTACATGGGTCCTCACAGGCCAGGGCCAGGATTCGATCCTTGGACCCTAGGGATGCAAAGCGAGCGTTTAACCTGCTGAGCCCTCAAACAACCGGCTTTTCCCCCAAATATTTTTGATTCATGGTTAGTTGAATCTGCAGGTGCTGAGTCCGTGGATATAGAGAGCCAACTTACATGTGTCTATATCATATAATTAAAAATTCTTTTCTACACAAGTGGTAGCCTTGCTGCCCACACAGTTCTGTGCTTTTCCACCAGGCACATGCGGGCCGTCCTTCCTGTCGGCACAGGGAGGGCTACTCAGTGTTGCTGACAGACCTACCCTCTCAGCTCCTGTGGGCAGCAGTTAAATTCTTCTCTGCCCACTAATATAGTCACTCGTCCAGTCCATCAGCAAAGATTTGCTGAGAGTTCTGCGTGCTGTGCACGGTGCTGGGCCCCGGGTACAGAGGAGAGCGAGGCTGGGGCGCAGAGACCACGAACCAGAACTACGGAGGAGCCAGGGGGCCACGTGCAGGGACCATGGATCACACAGGAGGGTGTCCAGCTTCTTGCGCGGGGGTCACCTCTGCTTGGACCCAAAGGATGAGCAGGAATTAGCTGGTGAGGGGACAGAAGACGCAGGGTGGGGCTTTTAACAGAAGGTTTACTATGGAGGGGCCTCTGGCTGGGGGATGTGACTAGTGAGGGCCCGGGCTTGGGGTCTGGTGGGCAGGAAAGGATACGAACTTTGTCCTGAGCCATGGGAAGCTGCCAGAGGGTTTTCAGCAGGGGGATGACATGAGCAGATATTCTAAGAGCTGCCCCCGGCTCCCAGTGGAGGCTAGATTGTAGGGGACGTTGTGGAAGTGGGGACCCAGTGGGGATGCACCTGCAGTGGTCTGCTGAGAGCCGAAGGGGGCTGGGCCAGGGAGGCTGCAATGAGAGCTGGTTGTTGTGAAGGAGAGGGAGGTGTCCAGGGGCCTCCCGGGTTCCGCCCCGGTTAAGGCTGATGGTGGTGCTGGAGGCTGCACTGAGCTGCTGAAGCAGAGGGCAGCTTCCGGTCTGGACAAGCAGGTGGACATCAAGTGGGGACGCCCAGGAGGCAGGGGGCTGGGGGGCCCGGTGCTCTCGAGGGCCCTCTGAGCTGTGGACAGTGTAGAGAGGATGGTGGGAGACATGGGTGGGAGAAGAGGGTCCCAGCTGAGTCCTAGGAGGGCTCCTTGCCATGGCCCTCGCTGGCATTGACTCTACCACATGCTTGGTGGCTGAGCCTGCTCCCAGGGCCACCTCTGCCTAGTCCGGACTCAGCCCCTTCCCTTGACTGGTTCACTTCTGTCTCCAGCCTCTGCAGCTGCTATTCATCCTGCTGCAGCTGTCAGGACGGCTTTTCTCTAGCAGACGTCCCTCATGTCACGCCCTTTCACGCTCTGTGCTTGATTCCCACTGAGACCCTCCCCTTTCCGTCCCCCGCTTTGAGGAATTTGGGGCGTGGGGTCTTCGGAGCTCCCACAGCTCCAGGCTTTCCCTCCCTGGCCCCAAGAAAGCGGCTGTGTCTCAGTGAAGTGTTCTTGGAGGTAATGAGAAGAAAGGAAGGTGGCATTCTGGACAGCAGTCTGTACCAGGTACCTGTCAGAGGTTAGGCCCTCAGTCTTTAGACAGCCTAAGGGGTGGATGCCAAGCATCCCATCCCCTTTTACAGATGAGCAAACTGAGGCTTAGAGAAGTGACACGATCTGCCGAAGGGATATTCCTTGTGGTCGAGCTCCCAGCCCGGGACCAGAGTCTCGATGGTTCCCACAGCCGGGCAGGGCCGAGCGTTATGGGTGGTGGCTGAGGCATCCCAGGGCTGCAGGTTGGCAGGTTCTGAGCCCTGGCTGTTGTGCAGGTGCTCGTCCCCCTGTTCGCCTCTGACCAGCTTCCGTTGCTCCTGCTCCGCACGTCCCCGCCTCAGCCCAGCCGTGGGGGGGGTGAGTGGGGCTCAGAGCTGCTCCACCTCTCCTCACGTGCCGGCCTGGCGGTGCTCCTGCAGCCTCCTCCCCCGTCCGCTGGGGCGCTTGCACATGGTCAGCACGGTGAGGCTCAGCTGCTCCTGGAGCGGGCTGCTTGTTGGAGGAGCCGGTGGGAGAGGAGCGTCCTCCGGGGCCCACAGAAGGCCAGTGTCTGCCGGGACTAGAGCCTGGTGTCGGCACCCAGCCCAGGGCTGCCTGGCATGGCCACACCTGGCCCGGGTGGGCGTTTCCCCTCACCTGCATGACCACCTGGAGCTGAAGACGCAGGGGCGTGGCTGTGGCTCTGGTGGGAGGGGTGAGCCCTGGGTGGGAGAGGATGGGCAGGGCTATCACCTTCCCCGTGTGGTCACATCCTTTTTCAGCTTCTCCAGGCCCAGATGTTAATACATCCACAACCAACTACAGGCTGGGGCCTGGCCTTTTCACGCAGGGTGGGGAGGACGGGAGGACGGAGAAGTGACCCTTGAGCGCCTCACTGTGCCCTGGTGGCAAGAGGGCCAGGCCTCTTTGTGCCCTGAGTGGTGGAGCCCAGGCCACAGCACACAGGTGGCCATTCTGTGCACTAAGAGAGGAGCCTGTGGAGAGACCGCCCCTAGAAGGCTCTCTGACACGCATGTGGCCCCCGAGTCTGCACTGCCCGGGGCTGGAGGTGCTCTGTCCACAGGGCAGAGAGACAGGGCCCCAGCCCCCAAACCACACGCCCCGGCCCTGTCAGCGCTTCATGGCTTCGTTCTCTCACCAGCCCGCCTCTGCTCTGGAAAAATCCAGTTTTTTAATTTTGTTCTGAAAGTTGGGCTGCAGGGCTTGGAGGCCCAGGGGGGGAGACAACATTTGAGGACTCCGTACAGTATGCTGGGCATTTTAAAGTCTACTATCTTTAGTCTGCATAAACAGCGATTTTCTGCCCATTTTCTAGATAAAAATAAGGAAATCAAATCTTAGAGACCCCCCTCCCTCTCTCTCTACTTCCTTCCTCCCTTCATCAAATGTTGAGCACCCAAGGGTCTGAAGGCCCTGCCCCCAGCTCCTAGGGAGGCAGGATTCCCGCATGATTCCAAAGCCAGAGGGGTGGAGCAGGGCGGAGCCTGAGAGCTTTCTGGAGTCCGGCCTTCCACAGGGGAGGGGTGAGCTCTCTGCTCCTTGTTGCCCACAGACGTACACAGGCTCCATCCTGGTGGCTGTGAACCCCTACCAGCTGCTCTCCATCTACTCACCAGAGCACATTCGCCAGTATACCAACAAGAAGATTGGGGAGATGCCCCCCCATATCTTTGCCATTGCTGACAACTGCTACTTCAACATGAAGCGCAACAGCCGTGACCAGTGCTGCATCATCAGGTGAGCGGCCCAGCACCAGTGGGGATCTCCAGGCTTAGCTGCTAGAGCTTCAGCTCTGCGCTCCTGCTGATGCCTCACAATGTAGAGAATCACCTCCCCTTTCCCAATCCTTATACCTCTATTAATGCTACCAAAAGCTCTTGTTAGCTTTTGAGGCTAGCCTTATTTACAGCTGGCTCCTGTCAAGTTATGGTCAGTTGAAATCTCAGGTTCCTCTTCTCTCTCAGGCAGAGGGTAAAAGGACAAAGCATTGATCAAGCGTTTAGTACAGGCCATGCACTGTGGCAAAACAAGTATGGGTGGAGGGGTGTGTGTCTGAATGTAGGGGAAGGAAAATAACCTTTGGCTGTGGCAGAGTATTGAGTTCTTTTACCTTCTCCCAGCCCTGCAAGGTCCATATTGTCAGCCCCTGTGACAGATGGGGAGGACAGGAGTGGCTGAAGCTGTGGGGAGGGGGACAATGCAGGCTGTGAGAGGCCCTGTCTCTCTGGGTCTCCTCTGCAGTGGGGAGTCTGGGGCAGGAAAGACAGAGAGCACGAAGCTGATCCTGCAGTTCCTGGCTGCCATCAGTGGGCAGCACTCGTGGATCGAGCAGCAGGTGCTGGAGGCCACGCCCATCTTGGAAGGTAGGGCCAGGGCTCTCAGGGCAGGGCTGGGGGGTTGGGTGGGGCCGACTGCCCATGACCCTCTCATCACCCTGAAGCATTCGGGAATGCCAAGACCATCCGGAACGACAACTCCAGCCGCTTCGGGAAGTACATTGACATCCACTTTAACAAGCGGGGTGCCATCGAGGGAGCCAAGATCGAGCAGTACCTGCTGGAGAAGTCACGCGTCTGTCGCCAGGTGGGCCCGAACCTGGGGGCAGAGCTAGCCTTACATAGGACCCCCAGCCCCAGGGCTGTGTGCAACACACACCATCTGCTTGGCCTCAGCTCTCCCTACACTGCCACCTGCTTGCCTGCGCCTGAACTCCCACCATGAAACACTGCGGGGGGCTTTTTCATATAACCCAGTTGTGGAAATAGCAAACTGTGTCCCCAGTCCTCTTGCCTGTCTCACGGCCATCCTCCTGCTCTCTTTCCTGCCCGTCTCATGTTTTTAGGCCCCTGATGAAAGGAATTACCATGTGTTCTACTGCATGCTGGAGGGTATGAGTGAGGACCAGAAGAAGAAGCTGGGCCTGGGCCAGGCCACGGATTATAACTACTTGGCCATGGTGAGGCCCAGGCAGGGCTCCCGGGGAGGGGGATACACCCCTCTCCCCCAAGCAAGGTCAGGTGCAGTCCATCCAGCCCCTCCCCAGCTGTAGGCCCAGTGGGAACTTCCGTGTGGGCTTTCTCCTGGGCTTGCATATGCCAGGAGACCTATTCCCCACTTGGGCACACACCTACTTACACACACTTCCAGATACATTCTCACCCAGACACACAAGTGTGTATAGGTATCCCAGGTCCCGGGACAAAGTCACACATGCGCATGTGCACACACACACAGACTTGCGTGCACACCCATGCTTTGTTAGCTCAGTCTTTGAGGACGTGAAGATGGGGACCTCAGCCCGGCCCCCAGGGCTGTCGCCTGGCTGTAGCTTCAGCCTCGGGGGCTCTCTGGTTGCAGGACTCCTGTGCTAGCCTCTTGTTGCTGTCAGACCACCAAAGAGAAGTTAGTCCCAGGGCCAAGCTGCCACCGAGCACTAGACGGGGGGCCACGCTCCCCGCCGCTGGCTTGAGGGCACCCGCTTCCTTAGCCCTGGGGAGAGCCTGTGACTGGCTGCCTGGAGCTGGGCTGGGCTATGGCACCTGAGGGATGTGGGACAACAAAGGTGCCTGCGTGCGTGCGTGCATGCGATGTAGGTGTGACAGGCCTTCCTGGACACTTCCTGTAGTTTGCTGCACACTTGCACACACGCATACACACACACACAGGTCTCATAGACACGCGTAATAGGGCAGACTGTCAGTGCCCCACCTGTCTGCAGTCACACCTCCTCCTTCCAGCCCAGGCTGTGCCTGGTGAGACGTTCAAGTCCCTGAGGGAGGGTGTCCATGCCGGGAGCGGGGAGCATGGTAGGTCCTTGTTGCTATGACTGCCAGGCCAGGGGATGGGCCAGGCTTGACATCCGTGACCCAGCCCCTCTCACTCATGAGGCGAAGTGGCATCCAGAGTCACCGGGCTGGGGAAGTGTGTTCTCGAGAATCCCAGGCAGGAGCTTTCTAGACTTTCTGGAGGAGTCACGGTGCTCACGGGGAGCCCTGGGCGGGCCTCTCCGGGGGTAACCCTGATGCCCTCCTGCACCCGCTCTCCCATGCCTGCCCACCAGGGTAACTGCATAACCTGCGAGGGCCGGGAGGACAGCCAGGAGTACGCCAACATCCGCTCCGCCATGAAGGTGCTGATGTTCACCGACACGGAGAACTGGGAGATCTCCAAGCTCCTGGCCGCCATCTTGCACCTGGGCAACCTGCAGTATGAGGGTGAGGGTCCTGAACGGCGCTGACTCCAAGCACCTCGCTGCCCAGGGGGATTGGTGGCTCGGTGTCTGTCCCAGCATGGATCCTCTTTGGGGTGGAGGATTCCCCTGTGGTAGATTTGAACCGATCTGCTGGCCCCAGGTCTGCTATCACTGTGCTGGAATTCCACAATAGCGATGTGTAGGTAGGTGTATTAGGGGTTGACTGTGGGTCTCTAAGGCCTCTTCCAAATTTATTTCCTAATTTAAGGTCGAATGTCTTGGAAAGAGGGTAAATCTTTGAGTTAATTCATACTCAGGTGTGAGTGACTAAACAGCTGCCTTCAGAAAAGGGGGCTGGGTAGGCTAGGAAAGAAAACAGTTCACCATTCTCTTATCTAATCTTCTCTGGTCATTTACTACGTGCCAGGTGGGGAGGGGGTCCCCTGAAGCAGGCACCATGTCTCACCCTGCTCTTGCTCTTGGTACTCAACATGGTCCCTGGACAGAGTAAGAACCTGAGCCTAAGTCAAAATTGTCCCTCTGGGGGAAGTTTGCTAGGGAATGCATGAATGGTCCCAGATCTAGTAAGTCTTGAAAGACTGAGAGACATGGAGAAAGGGAGCATCTGCAGAAGGGAGATCACATGCAAAGGCCCTGAGGCCTGAGACAGGAGAGCACATTTGGGGAAGGGCAGGCCATATCAGGCCCTGAGCTGAGCAAGTTCACAAAGCCTGTCTCATAGGAGACGCTGATCACTCTGGGAGTCTGGCGTGGAGGTTGGGGGAGGGGCGTGACTGTCAGTGTCTGCCACTGAAGCCAGGTGCTAGACACACACGGTGCCCAACCTCACGGTGCCCACAGCCCATGGTGAGGACATTTGTCAAACGTATATTGGGGCAGAGAAGCATTAAATCACAGTGTTGATGCCCTCTGTGGATGGGACAGGCCCCCTGAGAGTGGGCTGGCTCCTAGTCCTCCTAGACTACCCCCTGCCCCCGTGTCCACCCTCCCCTGCCTGACACTGTGCCCCTTGCTGCTGACAGCCCGCACATTTGAAAACCTGGATGCGTGCGAGGTCCTCTTCTCCCCGTCCCTGGCCACCGCTGCATCCCTTCTAGAGGTCAGTGCCCAGTCTTCTGTCTCCACAGCGGCTTCTGTTTCTGTCAGAGGAATAGCTTTGACTTCAGGCTCCAGGGGCTGGGCATGTGGGGACCAACAAGCTGGGTCCTCTGTGCAGAGTCCCAGAGGCTCAACAGTGACAACCTGTGTGCAGGATTTGTGGGGGGCAAGGGGCCGCGAGGAGGAGCAGAGCCCCAAGCCTGGGAGCCCCACTGTCTTTGCGCAATGGCCCTGGGGACAGTACGGGACGTGGGGAGCCCTGGGCCCGGGCCCCGGGTGAGAGCCCGTCAGCCTTCTAGGGAACACTTAGAGGGCTCTGTGCTGGGGTGGAAAACCGGGAGGAATAAAGCCAGAGTCAGAGCCAGTCCTGGGAGGGACAGGGAACCTGCTGAGGAGACAGGAAGGACTGTCAGGCAGAGAGCAGTTCCTTCCCAGCAGCATTTGGGTGAGATCTGATGGATGGGGAGGAGTTGTGGGGAAGAGCGTTCTTTGTGGGGAGGGTGCTGGGCCTCTTGGGAAGTAGGAGGGGTTCTAGGTAAGGTGGCTGGGTGAGTGCCTGAGCGTCACCCCCCCCCCCCAGGTGAACCCTCCAGACCTGATGAACTGCCTGACCAGCCGCACGCTCATCACCCGCGGGGAGACGGTGTCTACCCCGCTCAGCAGGGAGCAGGCACTGGATGTGCGAGACGCCTTCGTCAAGGTGGGCCGTCGGTGGGGTGGCCGCCGGCTCTCCCTGCCCCTCAGGAGGCTGGGTAGCCGAGGAGTCCACACAGCTGGCGGAGGGCCTTGACCCTGGTCTGCCCTTGGGTCCAGCCTCCAGCCACTGGCTCTGTCAGGGTCTGTCTTCCCCTGAGCCCCATTCGTCCCACAGGGCTGGGCATTACACCCTCCAGGGACCCTGCCCGCTCGGTCCCCTCGGGCCCTCCACCCTGGCCTGCTTTGGTCACCAGCATCCTTGGGCCTCGTGCTGGGTCATATCCTTTGGGCATTTGATGGGCTGGGCAGTTCCCAGCCCAGGGGACAGCCTTTCTAGTCTTTTCTAAGAAGACACTGGACAGGGGCTGGGTCAGGTGGGGAGGGTGCTGGGCCCGGCCTGCTTCCACCGAGCCCCTCCCCGCTCCAGGCCCTGGGCTGGGCTCCGGGACCCTCACACTGCTCAGGGCTGATGAGGAGAGATGCCCAGAGCAGTGGGAGACCCAAGGAGGGCTCCTTCCCAAACTGTGGTGCCAGGGGCATTGTCCCAGCGGAGCTTTGAAAAATGAATCGGCATTGTTGAAACAGAAAAGGATTGTCCAGGCAGAGGGAACAGCTTCAGTAAAGGCTTGGGGGTTTCAAACAGCATGTGTCCCGTGGAAGGGGCTGGAGCGAGGCCGTGAAGGGCCCAGGAGCCTGGCCTGTCTCCCTGTGAGGTGTGGCTGGGCCCAGTGCTGAGGACACTGCCCCGCCTTGCAGGGGATCTATGGGCGGCTCTTTGTCTGGATTGTGGACAAGATCAACGCTGCGATTTACAAGCCCCCCTCCCAGGAAGTAAAGAACGCTCGCCGCTCCATTGGCCTCCTGGACATCTTTGGCTTCGAGAACTTTGCTGTGAACAGGTACCGTGTGGGGCTCTGCCCTGTGGGAATTTTCTTCCACAACGTGGACATAAGAGAGGTCACATCTCTCCCTTTAAGTGACATTTAGTTGGCGCCCAGCACACTCTGCCAGGCTGTTGGAAAATGTGACTCCAGTCATCCTGGCCAGCCCTCTTCCCCACCATCCTCACTCCTAGTCCCTGGGTTCAGCTGAGGCCTGCGGGGCTGGGTGGGGAAGGCAAGCAGGGAGCTGTTATACCGTCATGGACACTGAGCTGCCTAGTGCCCAAGCCACAAGGTGCCTCAAAGCAGGTGAGCCAGGCCTAGGCCAAGCTTGAGATGGGGTCTTAGCCACACCTGGGGCCCCATACTCTGGGGGGGCCCTGTTGTGAGGAACCCACAAGACAGTTGGAGCAGGCCCAGCTGCATCCTGGCGCTACCCGGCTGCCTAGTTCCGTGACCTCTGGCAAGTCGCTTCAAATCCTGCAATGTGTGGGTGTGTCAAAGCCTTCCCCTGTCACCAAACACCCTCACTGAATACAGTGCTCAGAGATACCATCTGTCCAGGCTCTGCTTCCAGCCCCCTTCAGCCCCTTCCCAGGTGCTGCTGACAGTCTCTTTTTATGTCCACCTCCCCAGAGCCTTGGCCCTCCCCCTCCCCGGTGTGCCCGGGGCTGAGCCCCCTCTCCTCGGGCCACTGAGCCCCAAACCCCATCCTTCACTCTCCCTCTGACACACTGAGTGACCTTGGATGAGTGCTTTGCCCTCTCTGGTCCTCTTTGCACATTAAGGGACTTGGACTTGACAACCCCATCCCATCTCAGAGGTTGGAGAGTCCATGACAGGAACAAGTCCCCAAGGGTACACCGCATGTGGGGGCAGAGCTGGGCCCCCGGGCTGTGGAGCAGGGCCTGTGATGCCCCACCCGTGTCTGTGGGTCCCCAGGCTGTGGGGCAGGGCCTGTGACACCCCACCCATGTCTGTGGGTCCCCGCACCCCCGAGCTGTGGGGCAGGGCCTGTGACACCCACCCGTGTCTGTGGGTCCCCGCACCCTCGAGCTGTGGGGCAGGGCCTGTGACACCCCACCCGTGTCTGTGGGTCCCCGCGCCCCTTCCCCCTCAGCTTTGAGCAGCTGTGCATCAACTTCGCCAACGAGCACCTGCAGCAGTTCTTCGTGCGGCACGTGTTCAAGCTGGAGCAGGAGGAGTACGACCTGGAGAGCATCGACTGGCTACACATCGAGTTCACCGACAACCAGGACGCCCTGGACATGATCGCCAACAAGCCCATGAACATCATCTCCCTCATCGACGAGGAGAGCAAGTTCCCCAAGGTGGGCCTGCGGCGGGGCGAGGTCCTCACACAAATCCCCTCCCCACCGAGCCTCACTGTCCTCATCTGCAAAATGGGGCTAGTGACACCTGCTCATCAGGGTGGCTCCGGGCCAATGCAGGCGCATTCATCTGACATTTGGGAATCACCTACAGTTCACTGGGTCCTGGACCAAACAATGCAGATCTAAAGCCGGCAGCTTCGGTGCTCCAGACAGGGACTGTGCCTTGCAGTGGGGGAGGGACTCCTCCTGATGTCACTCATGGGACTAGATTTTCTGAACTGGAATTTACTGTCAAGGGTGTGTCATTTTACGTCACCCACTTAACAGACGGGGAAGCGGAGCGGCCCTGTGTGGGGTTTAAATGAAGGGACTGGAAGCTCTTGAGAAAGACACAAGAGGGGGTGCAAAGCCATGGGGCTGGACAGGCGGGGGCCTGGTGGGCAGTGGGGGAGGGTGGGTATGACAGCTGCTGCTCGGTTCCCACAGGGCACGGACACCACCATGTTGCATAAGTTGAACTCCCAGCACAAGCTCAACTCCAACTACATTCCTCCCAAGAACAACCACGATACCCAGTTTGGGATCAACCACTTTGCTGGTGTTGTCTACTATGAGAGCCAAGGTACAGGCGTGTGGGCGGGGTGGCTCTCTCTGTCTGTGGTCCTCCCCAACCTCTTCCTCCCCAACCTCCTCCAGCCTGGGACAGAGATGTCAGGAATGTGGACAAAAAAGGGGCCTTAGGAAACACTGGGCTCAGTGCTCCTTTCTTTATTTCTGAGAGTAAAGAAACAACTGTAGGGGGAAGCCGGGATGGCTCAGCAGTTTAAGCTCTCACTTTGCAGCCCAAGGGACCAAGGATCGAATCCCGGCCCTGGCCCATGAGGACCCATATGCTGAACTGGGGTGTGCTTCCCATGTGGGAGACCCCCAGTTCAGTTCTTGCCCCCCGGTTCAGCCCCTGGCTTGAGGGGGCGTGCCTCCCTTGCAGGAGACCCATGCCCGGTTCCCGTCCTGCACAGCCCCCATCCACCTGTGTGGAATGAAACCATGTTGAAAACTGAGGACGTACAACTATGGAGACTGCTCTGGGCCCTCCCCCTTCTCTCTGTCTCTCTCCGTCTCTGTCTCTGTCAAAAACAATAAAATAACTTAAAAAACTGTAGTAAAATATATAATATAAAATTTACCATTTTAACAACTTTGAAGTCTACAATTCAGTGCCATTAAGTACACCACCACCATCCATTTCCAGAGCCGATTTGTCACTCCAAACAGAAGCTCTGCACCCATTAAATAATAACTCCCCATCCTCCTCCACTCCCAGCCCCGGATGACCTCTGTTCTGCTTTGTCTTTACATATTTGACTAATTTAAGTACCTCATATAAGTGGAATCATACAATATTTGTCCTTTTGTGTCTGACTTATTTCACTTAGCATAATGTCTTCAAGGGTCATTCATGTTGTGGCATGTATCAGAATTTCTTTTCTTTTCATGACTGAATTATATTCCATGGTGTGTATGTGTACGTGTGTGTGTGTGTGTCTGTGTTATTTATCCATTCAGCTGTTGATGGACATTTGGGTTGTTTCCACCTGTTGGCTATTACAAATAGTGTTGCCATGAACATGGGTGTAAAAGTGTCTGAGTCCCTGTTTTCAGTTCTTTTGAGTGGGTTCAGTGCTTTTTTACACATATGAGGTCTGACAACTAAGTTCATGAACTTGCCACCATGTGCTTGCATTGGCAGCACTCTACAAACAACTCAGTAAGATTTCACAGCTTTGGTGTATCAGTGTCTCACAGCTGTGTTCATGTTGACACGTGGTGTCTTGCTGAGTGGCGCTCATTATGGCTGTTGCGTGTGTTTGTGTGCCGTCGCAACAATGTTGGAGCTTGCATGAGAGCAATGAACAAATATTAAATTTCTTGTTAAACTTGGCAAGACTGGAAGTAAAATCAGAGACATGTTAGTCCAACTTTTGGGGATAATGCCACAAAGAAAATGGCAGCGTACAAATGAATTAAACGTTTTTCTGAGGGGAAAGAAAGTATCACTGATGAAGAGAGGTCAGGGCGGCCAGTAACAAGCAGAACTGACAAAACATTGTAGAAAGTCATCAAATTATGTGTCAAAATCATCAACTGACTGTGAGAAGCACAGCAGAAACAGTTAGGAAAATCTTCACTGAAAATCTTGGCATGAGGAAGGTGTGTGCATAAATGGTCCTGAAGGAGCTCATTGTTGAACAAAAGCAAAGGAGAGTCAAAGCTTGCCAAGACCTTTTGGAGAGGTAAGATGATGTTTTAGACCCTGTTCTCACTGGTGATGAAACATGGATGTACCAGTACAACCCTGAAACCAAGCATCAAAGTGCACAATGGAAGTCAGCCAATTCTCCACAACCAAAGAAATTCTGTCCAAATCAAGAGTCAAAACAATGTTGCTACCCTTTTTTGATATCAGAGGGATTGTTTATGATGAATTTGTACCAGCTGGACAGTTAACCAAGTTGACTATTTGGAAGTGCTGAAAAGGCTGCACGAAAGTTAGACGAAAATGACCTGAACTTTTTGCCAACAACTCATAGCTCTTGCATCACAACAATGCACCAGCTCACACGGCACTGTCTGTGAGGAACCTCATATGGGAACCAGAGTCTCAAATGGGGAGCTAACTGTCCTTACAGGACACAGTGTATTTATTGGGTGCAGAGCCAGGCCTGCAACCAGCCCAATTACTCACCAAAACTTGCAGCAACAAGATTAAGTGTGAGCTTTGCAGGGGATGTTTTGTTTTGTTTTTTTCTCCTGAGACACACAACTGGGCTCATTTTAAAGCTAGAAGTAAAGAGAGTCAGCACACATTTACCTCACTTGGAATTCTTGTAGGGTCTGTCAAAAGCCTGCAGACCGCTGTGCCCCTCCCACCTAGTGAAACGGGCTGGCCTTGAAGGGCATCAGATGTGGGATGGGTCTACACTGAGCTCCTGCCGTTCAGGCCAGTGAAATTCAAAACCAGCACAGAGCCGTGGGTTTCATACTTGCTTCCTGAGTTGGTTCGGGAGGTAGGAAAAGGTCAGTGAGCCATGCTGCAGGGATGGAAAGCGAAGGCTGCCCAGACCTCCTTCAGTTATTGGATGTGAGAGCTGACCCTGCGTTAGAAGAGGGAAGCCAACGTTAAATTTGAAGGATGGTTGGGCAAACCAATGAGTCTGTTGTTTAGAGTGATAGCAGATTGTATCTTTCAGTTCCATTCAACCAACATACACTGAGCATCTATTATTAATATATACCAGGCTTCACACTGTTGCTCAAGATACAAAAATGAAAATGAGTAAACTCTACATGAAGTTATAGAATTATGGCTTGTTAGATCTGGAGGGAACATAAGGGTCATGTATTTTAATGGATTTGGAAACTGAGGCCCACAGAGGGAAATGACTTGCCTAGGGTCACTAGGCAATTCTGAGCTGCTTTAAACAATTCCACCAGCATTTTCTGGTTCAAAAAGTACTGTTTTAATCTAATATTTCACTTACGACATGGATATGGTGTTAGGTGATCTGAAGAGAAGCAAGGGATTATGGGTACTATCATTCCCATCTCAAAGGTAAGGAAGCCGAGGTCCAGAGGGGACCTTCCTAGGGTCCCCTAGTGAGTCTGTCATAGAACTTTAAGAAAAGCCCTTAATTCCATCCCAACTCTCAGCCTGCTCTTCCACTCCTGAGCGCCCCTTGCAGCTTTCCCCTGTCCGGAGCCAGGGGGCAGCTCTGTACAGGGTCTTGGTGCCATCTACCAGCCGGGCAGCCTGAGCCCTGCGGGAACAAGGGGCTTCCTCAGGCATCCCGTCTCCTGCCCCACCCTAGCAAAATCTCCCCTTAACCAGCTCCTAATCCTCAGTCCCTGGGAATGGCAGCCTTCTCTGGGGCTTGTGTGGTGCAGGAGAGCCTCCTTGGGCTGTGCGGAGGGTCCTGGGTTCAAATCTTAACGTTGCCTATATCTGGCTGTGTGGTGTTAGACAACTTGCTTAGCCTCTCTGAACACTGGTTTACTCCTCTGTGGGATGAGAAGACAATTCCTGTCTGTCTCACATCCCTAAGGGGAGTTGTGATCATTGGAGCTGGGAGGGCACTTTGTGAGATATAAGCATGGTGCAAACACAAGCTGTTTTTAATTACTTCCTTTACTGTTAGCTGGTACCAGATCAACATGTATTCAATCCCAGGTGACACATTTTCTTAACAAGGGTTTTTGACACCTTCGTTCCAAAGACTAAGGCTGGCATTTCAGGCACTGGGGTGCTTCAGTCAGGAGGTGGCCCTGCTCCCTCCTGGGACTGAGACCTCCTCTCTGACGGGGTCTGGAAGACGGGGAGAGAGAGCTGGCTCTGCCCCTCACTTTCTCTGTGATCTTGGGCAAGCTGCTGTTGCCTCAGGCCTCAGTGTCCCCCACGGTAGCCTGGATGTGGGTCTGAGGGTCCTCCTGGCTGTTGGGGAGGATTTGGGGAAGGGCTGTGTCTTCTCTGGCCGCTGCTGCCAGAGCTGGTAGGGGTGACGCTCCTTGTCGCTGCCCAGGCTTCCTGGAGAAGAACCGGGACACGCTCCATGGAGACATCATCCAGCTGGTCCACTCCTCCAGGAACAAGTTCATCAAGCAGATCTTCCAGGCTGACGTCGCCATGGTAACGTCAGGACTGGGCTGCCGTTGGGTGGGAAGGGCCCCAGAAGCCAGGCCTGACTCTCGCTCCCCCTCCACCCTCACCCAGCAGCGTCAGTTGTGCCCTCTGGCTGAGGGGCTTTGCTGTAGTTCCAGGAGGGGCACTGGGGGGCCTCCAAGGTCTTCCCATCGGTCCTGTTGTACTGACTGTGGGTGCGGGCGGGATGCCAGGCCCAGGGAAGGGTCACGTGAGAGGTCGCAGAGCAGGGCCTGATTAGGACTCGGTTTACCATGGGGTCCCCCGCCTGTACCTCTAGCGCTAACGGGGAGCACATTCAGCCCCGAGGACACGGATGGGTGTGGGTATTCAGAGAAAGGGCACAAAGGGCAGCCCTGGACCCTGTACAGGGGGCAGAGGACTCCCTGCCCTCTACATTTCCTTTGTCCCCACCATGGTATCTGGTGGACTTTTCCCCGAAGGATCATATTGGGTGCCTTTTATTTCCTATTGTCCCCCTGTCCCATGGCTTCTTGGTGGGTGCACAGAGGGGCTCGGGGACAGCAGAGCTGCTGCCCCTTAAGTGCCCATCCAGGTGCCCACACTGCTCCTGGTCCCCAGGAGCCCAGACCCCTGCCCCGGGGGTCCTCCTCTCTCCCTGGTGGGTGTTGCCCTGTTTTCTGACCCAGCACGGTCTCCGTGCCCCACCCCCATCTCATGCGGCCCTGTGGTTCCCGTTATAGTTTCTCTGTGGTTATTCATCGGGCGTTCTCCGCCAGGCAGCAGCTTCCGCGAAGGTAAAAGGCCCAGACCCGGCCGGGTCCGGGGACGGCCGGACAGGCCGCAGCGGCTCCCGGGGCACTGAGGCTTGGGGAAAGGGCTGGCTGTGTCTTTTTCTTTCTTTTTTTCTTTTTTTTTTGAGTGTGTTTTTTTGTGGAGTGGTTTGTGGAGTGGTTTTGGTTTTTTGAATTGCGTGGACTGCCGGCATCTCGGTTTCTTTAAGGAGGAAACCGAGTCCTAGTCAAAGAGGCAAGACATGCCCAGCTACCCTGTGAAATGGGCAGAGCTGGGATCAAACCCACATCGCCCAAGGCCTCTCCCAAACTGAGTCTGACTTAGCCAGGCCCCGCTAGAGTGTCCACATATCGACTTGGTCAGATCCTCTGATAATCCTGTGGGACGGGATAGGCAGGTGGTAGGTTCTGTGTTCTGTACACGGGGGACTGAAGCTCAGAGGTGGGGTGTCACTCACCCCAAGTCACAGCATCCTGGACAGCTGGCACTACAAGGCCTCGTCCCCAGACCTCCTTGGGCCCTGGAACAGCACCCCTGTGTGTCCTCACCACCACCTTCAGGTCGTGACTCCCAAGGTGCTTGGGGTCCCCCAGGTGCTGGAGACCCCTTAGCAGCAGCATAGCTCTGCCACCCCCTTTGCCTGCCTCAGTTTCCTCTCTGCCTCACATTACATCCTCCCGCACTTCGTCTCAGTGCTGAGCTCCTTCCTTCCCACACACCTGCTCCCCCGCCGCCCAGCGCCTCGTGGAGTTCTGAGACAATTCACAACAGCCACAGCAGGAGCAGGGCGCCTTCCTGGACGGTGGCCTCTGTCCTCTGCCCGTGGATCTGACCCTGGTGCCACACACCCCAGGGCAATGCAGTGGCCCATGCAGCTGATAGGGTCCACGTGGGGCCCACCAGAGGGGCCTGAAGCACCAGTACCCAGCAGTCCCACCCTGAACCCACCTGTCAGGGTCACAGCACTGGGGAGACAGGCATGACTCCGGGCTCTCCTCCACTCTCTACTCACCTCCTCCAGCCCCCGGCCACCTCTGCCAGGCCCTCCTGGTCTTGGACTGTCCCGCACGACCACTGAGCCCCGCCTTCTCCTCTCAGTAAAAGCAGCTGGAGGCATCTGGGGACCTCCCTGTACGTTTCCTGTTCTGAGGCTCCTTCCCTTGGAACCTGGGACTAGAATCCACTTGCTGAGGAGCCATGGAGCGGTCCAAGCATAAGGCCCTGAGGGGTCCAGGAATGGCCCACTCCCGAGGGAGTTTTTGGAGCACAGAATTAGACACAGCGGTGACAAATTTGATACCTATTACATCTACTCTTCTGGGCTGGGCTGTGAGCTCTGCACTTACATTTCTCACCTCATTCACTCCCCACAGTAGTTACTATTTCTCCCATGTTACAGCTGAAGAAGCTGGGGCCCAGAGAGGCCAAGGTGCTGAGCTCAAGGTCACACAGCTTCTGACCCATGGGGATTTGCTCTCTCTCAGGGAGGTGCAGGGACTTGTCCAAGGTCACATTCAAGTGAGGGCTACAGTGAGGCTTTTCAAGTCCCTGCTCTTTTTCCCTGTGCTATGCTGTCTGTAAGCATCACCTCTGGGAAAGAAAAGAAATGCTTTATGACTGCTGGAAACACGATAGTTTTGCTAAAGGAACATGGAACTCCTCTTGGTGAAGTATGAAGTCACAGTTTAGTCGATATAGAGCTTCCATCCAGTGATCTGAACTCACGTCCTGCACAGGTTCCCAACCCGGAATTCCTGTCCTTTGACTCTGTGTCTGCCTCCCCAGGGCACCCCCAGGCAGGCCTACCCCAGCCACTGCTGCTGAGGGGTCAGCCCAGCTGTGAGGATGGTAGTCCTTCCAAGGCATTGAACACCACCCTTCAATCTAACTCCAGTCGCACGTCCCAGGGTCCTGAGTCCACGGGACACTTTGCTCACTCTGGTGCAAGCGGCTTCTCCTGCCTGTGACTTCCCAGCCCCGTTCATGTCATTCTCAGGAGTCTGCCCCTCAGATCCCCTCCATGGAGTCATTTAACATCGACTTTTGGACTTTTTACTTCCACCTTTACCCCATCCCCAGATATTTTCAGATTATCCCAGAAAATAAGGAATATCAGAAAGGGCCACTCTTCTGCTCAATGAAATAAAGCCAAATCAGAAACCCAGGTGGCCGGGCAAGTGAGAGCAGACCCTGCAGCTCACAGCCCACGTACTCGCTCCTTTATTCAATCACAAGTATTTCCTGAGTGCCCTGTACATGCCAGCCATTGTCCTATGTCCCCCAGACACAGTAGTGAACAAAACAGAAAGAAATCTCTGTCTGCATGGAACGTAACATGCCCGCAGAAGGGAAACAGTGAGTAAGCAAATAAATGTGTAAAATACATAGTATGTCAGGTGGTGATAGATGATATGGAGATAAGTGAAGGAGTGGGGAAGTCTGGAGGCGGGCTTTGCAGTTTTGAATAGGGAGGTCCGGAAGGCCTTACCGAGACGTTGAGAAGGAGCTGAAGAAGTTGGCCACGTGCGTTCCGGAAGAAAAGCATTGCAGAGAGAGGGAACACAAGTGCAGAGACCCCACGTGCTGCTTCAGCCCTAAGCCTGCCCGGTGCATTGTGGGACGAGCACGGGGTGGTGGAGAGACAGGCTGACGCAGAGCCAGACGCTGTGGGACACGGTCTGTCCTTACGGGGACCTCAGTGTCCATGCTGAGTGAGCTGAGGAGGCATGGGAGGGGTGTGGGTTTGTGTTTTAACAGCCTCACCGCCGTTGTGGCAACAGTAGAGAGGAGGGCCATGTGGAGTGGGGGAGTGGGGAGACCAGCTTGGAGGTTATTGCAATAATCTGAGAGCTATGCTGGTGGCAGCAGGCTGACAATGGAGGAAGTGATGAGAAGGGGTCAGGTCCTGACCCACTTTGGAGGGGGAGCCAAGGAGATTTGCTGGCTATTGGGTATGAGAGGAGTTGGGGCGGTTCCTAGATTTTTGGCCTGAGCAATTGGAAGGTGGACGATTTCTGGGCACCCCTGAGCACTTGGAACCAGTTCAGCACCATTTCAGTTCAGCAGTGCCAGGCCCTGGGCACAGCAGTAAATAAGGCAGAGCCGCCTTTCCTCACAGGGCTTAGCCCTGCAGGGAAGACAGGCGAAAAATGGTGTCAGCGTGATCAAAACCAAAGAAGGGTGTGTGTGTGCACTGCGTGTATTTGTGTATATGCTTTGTGTGTCTGTGCTCTGCGTGTGCTGAATGTATCATGTGTGTGCTGTGTGTGGGTTGTGGGTATGTTGCATCCTGTTGTGTTGTGTTTTGTGTTCTATGTATGATGTATGCACTGTGTCCATGCAGGTGTGCTCTGTGTGTGCTGTGAGTTGTGTGTGCTGTATGAGTGTGTGTCTGTGCTGTGTGCTTATGGCAGGGGCTCACGCAGGCTGGGCACAGCCCAACCTGGACATCTCCCCCTCCAAGTGGGGGTCACTGAGTGCTGATGCTGGGTCAGGTTCAGGGGCAGAGACCTGACATTCAGCCTATCCCAATGCAAATACTCCCAGCTTCCCGCCGGCAAAACTCTAGAATATGTTCCAAATAAAACTCAAATGGAAAACATGGCAAATTTCAAAATAGCAAGTGTTTGCTGTTCTCAGCAAGTTTCATTTTAATCTGGGGCATATCACCTATGAATTAACCTCCTCAGCCTCCCCCGCATACCTCACACATTTACATGTATACCTCTGGTTTTTGGTGCTTCAGGAGATCAGATAAAATTATGTCTAAAGTAAAAAATCTTACAATGACAATCAAACTCATTCATAAGAAATCCTCACCAGGAAAACAGGAACATCAAAATGTTTTGAAATCCAATCTGGTTTCAGTCTGAGACAATCCACTTCCTGTTTGTTTGCTGCTCAAGTCCTGCCCCACATGGAGAGGGGAGCCCACCAGGGCAGGGAGGTTCAGGGCTCACTGGCGGGCTTGGGCCTCGGGCCGTGCAGTGGGAGGCCATCTGGGTTCTTTCTGAGGAGGCCGGGCCTGCCCCACCCAGGCTGCTGCTGGCTGGTGGTCCCCACAGGACAGACGGGCGCAGGCAGCGTGCTTCCCTGCCCCCCACATCCCAAGTGGCTGTTTCCATGCTCTGTGCTCACCCTCCTCACAGCCTTGTGAACTAGAGAGATGGCGCTATTTGCATTTAAGAAAGGGAGGCTCAGCACTGTTTAGTGACCTGCCCAAGATCACACAGCTAGGACGTGGTGGGGCCAGGGTTTGGATTTAGGTCTGTGTAGTCTCTCTAGAGACAAACCCAGTGCCTGAGGTGACCAAGTTTGGCCACTCATTTATTCCTGGAGAGGAAGGATGGAGACTCAGAGAGGGGTGTGCCTTAACCCAGAGGGATCCAGCACACCCCGGGGGGGGTGGGGTGAAGGGGCAGCCCCCCTGCAGCGCCCCTCCTGGCCCACATCCCAGGGGTGTGTCTGCGGTCCAAGCTCTAGCCCCTATCAGGCAGGTCACAAGAAAACCTCAAGTGCAGCAGGGTGGGTTTCCCTTTGGCCCTGACCCCGCTGACCTCCCGTCCTGCTTCCCTTCCTGGAGTGCTGGAGGCTGGAGGGGCGCAGGTCAGCCCCTCCCATCACTGTGGTCCGTCCCCCCAGGGCTCCGAGACCAGGAAGCGCTCGCCCACACTCAGCAGCCAGTTCAAGCGGTCGCTGGAGCTGCTGATGCGCACCCTGGGTGCCTGCCAGCCCTTCTTCGTGCGCTGCATCAAGCCCAACGAGTTCAAGAAGCCCATGGTGAGCAATGGGGGGTGGAGGGGCAGGGCCACAGGGGGCAGGGCCACGGGGGGCAGAGCCATGGGGGCAGGGTGCATGCTGGCCCATACACCTGAGATGCTGGACTGGGGGCTCAGAGAGGTTAAGGGGCTTGGTAAGGTGACCAGATTTTAACATTGGTAAAGCGGACACCATTAACGGGGGGGGGGGGGGGGGGGGGGTTCTTGATTAAAAATTTGGTCTATCTCCCGCTGTTCCCTACCTTGTCATGCATTCTTTCCAAAAATCGGGACTTTTTTAAAACGCTGCGGGACGCAGGACAAATTGTTAAAAATCGGGACTGTCCCGCCAAAAGCGGGACGTCTGGTCACCCTAGCTTGAGGCTACAGAGCTGGGAGCCCGGGCAGCCCCTCACTGGGCTGGGGGGTGTTGTTTACCACAAGGCTCTTCCCAGAGGCCTGGGGGGAAGCTGGGGCCCAAAGGGTCGGGGGAGGGACGGAAGGCAAGGGGCCAGGACAGGGCCAGAGAAAGTGCCTGGAGGGAGAGGAAACAGGTGGCGGAAGCCAGCCATCCACGTGCTGGCCTTGCCCCTGCCTGGAAACATTCCCCAGAAGGCGCTGGCCAGTCCCCTGGATTCAGGACCAGGCAGGGCTGCAGGGGCATGAGGGTCACTGAGGGCATCAGCCAGCTCCCTGGCTTAGGCAGGAGGTCCTGGGAACCGAGACCGGGGCCCTGCCAAGGCAGCTGGGTACCGTCTCTCCTGCTCGCAGATGCCCCTGGAACCTTCTCTGGGCTCAGACATCAGCATCTGGGCCCTGGACCTTGGCAGCCAGGTGTCTTCAGTCCTCTACTGCCTTCCTGCCTCCTGTGTGCCCAGTTCAGGCCCCCTTCCCACTGAGAAACAGGAGTCTCAGATGCAAATGGACCCCTCAGCCCCGCTGCTTCCCCAGCTGTGCAGCCCAGGCAGCCTGGCCTGCTGCCAAGATAAAAATGACTGTGTGTCAATGAGAAAAATGTGTCTCTTTCTTGAGGGACTTTACTATCAGCAGCCAGAAAGTTTTCTGAATGATTACAAGTCCCTGATGGCTGTAACATGAGGGCTGCCCCCCCGGAGTTGTGCAAGGCCCGCACCACCCGCCCAACCATATTCCTGGCGTGAATGAGCCTCCTCAGGCCCTGTAAAGTCCCGACACGTCCTGCACTTCCCGGCTTCCACATCTGTGCACATGCTCACCCACGTCTCCAGTGCCCTCTCTCCTGTCAGGGGTAAAGCAAAGACCGCCTCTTCCATGAAGCCCCTCCAGTTGTCCCAAGGAGAATTAAGCCGTCTCCCCTCTGGGCCCCCAAGGCACCAGCTCACCCTGTGTGAGTCTCATTTTGTGATGTTCGGTGGGTTTAAACAGCAGATCCAGGTTCAGTCCCACCTTTGCTCCTCATCGGCTGCGTGGCCTTGGCCTCGCTGGGCCATTGTCTGGGCTGGGGAGATGCAGAGCAGGGCTGGCGTCCGGCCGGAGCCGCAAGCCCGCTGACGGCCTTGGCCTTGGCTCTGCCGCAGCTGTTCGACCGGCACCTGTGTGTGCGCCAGCTGCGGTACTCGGGGATGATGGAGACCATCCGCATCCGCCGAGCGGGCTACCCGATCCGCTACAGCTTTGTGGAGTTCGTGGAGCGATACCGAGTGCTGCTGCCCGGTGTGAAGCCGGCCTACAAGCAGGTACGGAGCTGGGGCCCAGGTGGACCGACGGAGGGGCCAGTGGGCTGGGCGAGGGCGACAGTTTTCTCAGCTGGACCGTCCACTGGGTCTGGCGCAGCTCAGCCACCTCGGGCATGGCTGGGAAAGCTGGGGGTCGGCAGTGGAGTGCATCCAGAGGCTTCCGCGGCCATGCTCGGTGGGGGTGGGGGTCACACCTGTGGTGTCATGGATGAGACCATGCTGCCAAGTGGGCCCTGCCTGTTAGATGTGGAAGAGGGTTGTGCAGCCATCCTGGGGAGCTAAGGGGAAAAGTGAGGGTCAGAGAAGGCAGGACCTGGTCAGGTCACACAGCGAGTCAGGGGCAGAGCTGGAGCAAGAGCCCTGCCTCCCAGCCTCAGGAGGACACTCAGGTGGCCTTCCCACTGGCGGGGCTGCCCATTCCCTTGTGCCCCCCTCATCCCCAGGATGACCTTCGGGGGACATGCCAGCGCATGGCTGAGGCTGTGCTGGGCACCCACGATGACTGGCAGATCGGCAAAACCAAGATCTTTCTGAAGGTGAGCACAGCTCTGGCTCATGGGTGGGACGGAGCCTGGCTGGGAAGGTCCCGTCACAGGCAGGACCCTGCTTGGCTGGGATGGTCCCGTCACAGGCAGGACCCTGCTTGGCTGGGAAGGTCCCGTCACAGGTGGGACCCTGCTTGGCTGGGAACGTCCGGTCACATGGGACTGAGCTTTAGGTGGCCGCTCTAGAGAAGCTGCAGCATCAGATGGGGTCAGTGCTGGGCCTTTGGATCCTCTTGCCCTGCAGTTTGTGATGGGAGCAGCCAGTGGGGGAGGAGGCCTCCTTGATGGGGGAGGGGCAACTGTGACCTGAGGGTGGGGTCAGAGCCTGGGTGAGAAAACCGAAGACCAAGGTGGGCCCCCAGGGAGGCCTGGATTTAATCCTGAGCCTGTGGCTGGCTTCCCTGGGACTTTGGTTGGGCAGGTCATGGCCCTTCCTGAGCCTCGTTTCCCCATGGGATATGCCTGGGATGGGAGGGCTTGTGTATCTTTCGGTCCCCTCCTGTGGTTTCCTGCCAGGCAGGGTCCATCCGGGTCTGTGGTGGACCCCCTGCCGCCCTTTTCCGATCTCCAGTGCCTCAGAGACTGTTCCCCGCTGCCTGAGCCCATAGCAGCCTGGGCAGGACCCTGGAGCCTGGCCATGGGGGAGGGTACAGGGCTGGGAGCAGGAAACGGGGCCCTGGGGGGGCCTGGCCTTGAGCAGAGCTTGCTGGGATTTGATGGTGGCGGGGCCGCTGCGCAGGGAAGCGTGGGCTCCCAGCTCTGGCTTCCCCATTCCCGTTTATGCTGCACTCGATTTCTGGCTGTCCTGGGAGCTCACAGGGACTGGGTGGGGCCCTGGCCGTGCAGGGAATCTGGGCAGAGAGGAGGAGGAGCCAGTCCTGAGCAGGGGGGAGTCCTGGGGTCCAGTCTGATTTCTTCCTGGCTGGGGGTCCACGGGCCAGTCCCTTCACCTCCCTGAGCCTTCATTTCCTGATTGGAAAACAGTGTCCACTCTTCCTGCCCGTGTATCTCACAACCGCCCAGGGGGGCCTTGTATCCGTGATCTCATTTAGGGGTCACAGCAGCCCAGGGAAGTAGGATTATTGTGGGCATTTCAGAGGCTCAGAGAAGAGAAGCAAGTTGCCCGAGGTCGGGGGCTGGGCTTCTGGCCTGAGCGGATCTGGTAGCCGGCGCCGGCGGGGGAGGGGAGAGGCACGCAGGCAGTGGTTTGCAGAGCCTCGTCCGCTTGGCTGGGCGGCTCCTCGGTGCTGAGCTCGGTCCACAGCAGGTGTGGTCTGTGATTACCTGAGGGAAATGGCTTCCCCACACGGCTCGGCCCCGTGTCCCTGGCTCACGGAGGCTACACTCTAGCACCTGGCACAGTGCTAACAATGGAGACATTTGATTCACACATGTACATATTGAATGAATGATGAAGCTTTGTCTCCCTGGAATGAGGTGAGGAGAGCGGCCTGGAGAAGTCGGCAGGGTCTGGATCGGAACCTGAGTACTAGTGGAGGAAACCCGCTGTGGCCCTGGGAACCTTGCAGTATCACTGCAACCTTACCATCAAATTTGTGTTAGGAAGGTCCCTCTGTGCCTGGGGAAGGGACAGAGGCCAGGAGACTGGTTAGGAGGCTGCTGCCAAGATCCGGGAGGGATCTGAGAGTGGCCTGGCCCGTGTGAACGCTGATGTGACAGATGTCTGGGAAGGCATGAGGTCACTGTGTGTGCTTAGTGGGCCTTCTGACCCCATCCGTCAAACGAGGCTCCTCTGGCTCCATTTGTCCCGCCAGGCCCCTGGGACATAGCCGCAGTCACTTCTGTCTGTACTGGTGGCTATGGGAGGTGGCCCCGGAAGCAGGGCTGGGAGTCTGGTGGCCCCAACTGAGTCCTAGGTCTGGATGCTGAGTGAAGGAAGAGAGCCCGTCTGGGGTAGCCTCCACCTCGGGACTGTGGGCCTTGTTAGGAACGCTGCTAAGGAGCTCTGTCCTCTAGGACCACCACGACATGCTGCTGGAGGTGGAGCGGGACAAGGCCATCACCGACAGAGTTATCCTCCTGCAGAAGGTCATCCGGGGCTTCAAAGACAGGTACACGCCCAGAACGGCCCCTTCTCACCAAAGCCCGCACGGGGGCTGCCGGTGCTTGGCTCACCTCTCCCTCCCCGTGTGAACACTGAGAATAAGCATGCACATCCACATGCACACACAGAAACAAGCACATGCATGCGCAGCACATGGATGAACACACAGACATGACTTACACAGCTCTGTCTGTGCCACGTATAACCAGTACCAGTACACTCACCTGTACATGAACATGCACACCTGGACTCAGGGGGCACATGCGTATGGACACTAGTCTCAGATTCCTGACGAAATTTCTCAAAGAGGGAATTTGAGGTTTTATAAATTATAAAGTGTGTCCCATATTCTGTATAAGGGATATGTGTACAGCTGTGACAGCTCACACATGGGCAGGACTGACTTTGGAGTGTGGTTCAGGCTCCACAGAAATCCCTCAACCTACCCCTTTGTAGTTCATCTGGTCACTCCCTCTCTCCATCCATCCATCCATCCATTCATCTGTCCATCCATCCATCCATCCATCCATCCATCCATCCATCCATCCATTCATCCATTCATCCATCCATCCAATAATTTTATATACTTATCATTCATTCATTCAATAAACACCTTGGAAAGCCTCCCCGTTGGGCTCAGGTGATAAGCCTAAGAGGCAGGCAGGGCAGGTATTACGAGTATTCTACCTACTTTACAGATGAGGAAGATGAGGCACAGAGAGATGGTATGTTGTTGCCCCAGGTGATGTATCTGGGAGACCCAGAGCTGGAACTGGCTCTGCTCTCCTGACTCCAAACCCTACTGGCCCCCTGGCTTCCTCTGGGTGCTGAGTCTCTGCTCCCGAACCTCTTGCATCACGCTGCTGTTTCAGGTCCAACTTTCTGAAGCTGAAGAACGCTGCCACCCTGATCCAGAGGCACTGGCGGGGCCACAACTGCAGGAGGAACTACGGGCTGGTGAGCCTCCACAAGAGGGCTGCCCCAGGCCCCACGAGGCCTTTGAACCTGGCTTGTTGCCATAGCAGCAGGATGAACCTATGCCCGGGTACTGGGTGGCCTCTTGCCACTGACCCAGTCTGCCCCTACCGTTCCTCCAGCCCAAAGTCCAAGCCTGACTCTCAGCTTTTCCTACACTGTCAGCAGTGTTTGGACTTTCTTTCTGGGATGTTTTGGTGGGGGTGAGCACTGGGTCATTGGAGAGCAGGTGTGTCCCACAGATCTCAGTGGAGCAACTGGGCTGTATAGCCTGGACTTGGGGCAGGGGTGGGGGACAGTAAGGAGACTCACTCCCAGTCTCAGGCCAGGGTCCCCCAGGAGACCATCTCGGGGAGTGGCAAGGCCACTTCCTGGGAGACTTGGCTGAGAGGAGAAGGAGCTTTCTTCTGGGGAGCCGACATCTGAGAGAGACGGCTGTGCCTTCAGGGCATGCCCGTCGGGGAGCGGGCCCCGTGCAGGGCCAGTCTGGAGTCTGGGCTCTGAGTGGGCTCCATCCTTGCAGATGCGGCTGGGCTTCCTGCGGCTGCAGGCCCTGCACCGGTCCCGGAAGCTGCATCAGCAGTACCGCCTGGCCCGGCGGCGCATCATTGAGTTCCAGGCCCGCTGCCGTGCCTACCTGGTGCGCAAGGCGTTCCGCCACCGCCTCTGGGCCGTGCTCACTGTGCAGGCCTACGTCCGGGGCATGATTGCCCGCAGGCTGCACCGGCGCCTCAGGGCCGAGGTGAGGGGTCCTGAGTCCACTGCATGTGTGTCTCCCAGCTCCAGGGGCGGCGTGTCCTCTGAGGGGTGCTGCTCCACCTCAGAAGGAGAATCACCCCCACTTGTTGGCTGAGGCCTATAGAGGGGACACAGGGCTGTGTGCCTCCTCTGAGGAATGACAAATGGGCCAGACCTCTCATTCCCATTCTCCCAGCCCAGGGCGGGGCTGGGGACCCCAGTCACTCTTGTGAATCGTTGGGAGGCTGCAGCAAACCTGGTGTGGTACTGAGATCCGGGGTGCCCCGAGCCCACTGTGTGACCTGGATAATTTCTAGGATGTCTCACTCTCCTAATCTGTCAAGTTTGGCAGAGTTGCTCCCAGTCCGGGGAGCTCAGTCAGGGTGGGGTGGGGCAGAGCTGGCAGAAGCACTGTGACAGCCACGCAAGGCTCCGTGCCCCCTGGCTGCCCCTTCCCTCAGTACCGGCGCCGCCTGGAGGCTGAGAAAATGCGGCTGGCGGAGGAGGAGAAGCTCCGGAAGGAGATGAGCGCCAAGAAAGCCAAGGAGGAAGCTGAACGCAAGCACCAGGTGAGCCGAGAATGTCCCAGCCCGTGGATGTCCATTCACTGGCTCAGTGTCCTCTGTCCACACAGCCTTCCTTCATCTCTGCCGGGTGCTGGTCCTGGGCCAGGACTGAGGACAGAACTGCGGCTCCCGAGTGAGCGGGTCCGCGCCCGCAGGAGCATGTTTTCTAGCTGGGAGACAACACTGAGGAGAAGCCTGGGCTGGGGTGGGAGGCCCAGCCGCGTGTGGCTACTGAGCACATGAGCAACCACGTGCTCGCAGTGTAAAATACACGCTAGATTTTTTTAACGTGTTTTAAAAGATTTATTTCATTGTTTGAGAGAAGGTGAGAGAGAGAGGAGGAGGGCCCAGAGCAGTCTCCGTACTTGTACATTATTAGCTATGACATAGTTTCATTCCACACAAGTAGCTGTGGGGCTGTGTGGGGCAGGAAACAAGCCGGGGCCTCCCCCATGGGAGGCGAGAACCTTCGCCTCTCTTCCAGGGGTTACCAGTTATGCCGCAGTTCAGCATGTGGGTTTGCACGGGCCGGGGCTGGGGTTTGACCCCAGGATCTCGCCGTTACTAGGCAAGCGCTCAACTTGCTGAGCTATTCCAGCATCCACATGGTAGATTTTGAAGACAGTAAGGAAAAACAGAATATAAAATATCTCAGTACTATTTTTAAAATATTAATCACATGCTGAGATGGCATTTTGGAAATACTGAGCTAAATAAAATATATGATTAAAGTTGATTTCACCTATTTCTTTTCCGTTTTAAGCATAGCCACTACCACGTGGCCTTGCATATTTCTGTTGGGCAGTGCTGGTCTAAAGCTGGACCCCACAGCTGTGTGATTTCTGGTTGGGTGGTCCCCTCCGGCTGGGGAGGCATGAGCGGCCTCCTGAAGGTGTTCCAGCTGAGCCCTGAAGGGCAGGCGGCATTACTGTCTGGATGTCTGTCTGCACTGGACTCTGAGGGCTGATCGGGCCGTGGCCCAGGGTGGAGAAGCTCTGTCCTTCCCAGGATGGGGACTGTGGCCCGGCTGCTGCACGTCTCTCGGGCTCCCAGGGAGGGCTTGCTCCCTGAGGCTGTGTCCTCTGCATCACCCCCACCTCCCAGGAACGCCTGGCCCAGCTGGCTCGTGAGGACGCAGAGCGGGAGCTGAAGGAGAAGGAGGAGGCTCGGCGGAAGAAGGAACTCCTGGAGCAGATGGAGAGGGCCCGCCACGAGCCCATCAATCACTCAGACATGGTGGACAAGATGTTTGGCTTCCTGGGGACTTCGGGCGGCCTGCCAGGCCAGGAGGGCCAGGCTCCCAGTGGCTTTGAGGTACCTGACTGCACTGGGGATGGGCCCCAGTGTGATGGTCCTCCCTCCTCGTACGTTCCTTTGCATTAAAGTCACCCTGGTCACCTCTGAGCAGAGGTGACCTGGGCCAGAGGCTGCAGGTCACAGACCCTGTCCAGCCACCAGGCTGTCCTGTGACCTTGGTCAGTCACAAGCTTGTATTCGTTTGTATATTGAGGACCTGCTATGGGCCAGGCTCTGTCTGGTAGTGAGGATGAGCACCCTTGTGGAAGAAGAGTTTGCCCCACAGGGACAGGCTGGGGGACTGCAGCCCAGCCCCGTGTGGGCCCCCATGGCAGGGCACGCCTCTCATTTCCTCAGGACCTGGAGCGCGGGCGGAGGGAGATGGTGGAGGAGGACCTGGACGCGGCCCTGCCCCTGCCCGATGAGGATGAGGAGGACCTCTCTGAGTATAAATTCGCCAAGTTCGCTGCCACCTACTTCCAGGGCACCACCACGCACACCTACACCCGGCGGCCGCTCAAGCAGCCGCTGTTGTACCATGAGGACGAGGGGGACCAGCTGGTGAGGGCCTGGGGGGCAGGGACCAGGGCAACTAAGCCGGCCCCCAGCCCGGGAGCACAGCGGCCCTCCTGGGGGCTTCTGCAGCCCTCTGCCAAGCCCCGGTCACGGTGATGGTGTTCGCTGCGTCCTCATGCGTGTGGCTCTGCCCCCAGGCGGCCCTGGCGGTCTGGATCACCATCCTGCGGTTCATGGGGGACTTCCCTGAGCCCAAGTACCACACGGCCATGAGCGACGGCAGCGAGAAGATCCCTGTGATGACTAAGATTTACGAGACCCTGGGCAAGAAGACATACAAGAGGGAGCTGCATGCTCTGCAGGGCGAGGGCGAGGTGAGGCCCAGGTTCTCCGTCCAATGTTCCTCCCCGGAGTGGCCAGGGCTGCCCGGCACCCCCAGCCTCAGGGTCCTCAGCAGAAGGAGCATCCTAAAGTCTGCCACCGCCTCACCTTCCTGGCCCCCGCTTTCCTCTGTCTGCTCACGGGAGCACCTGTGTGAACATTTTGTAAACTGTAAAGTGCTGCCAGGGCTGAGTGAGGACCCTCGCCAGAGCAGATGGCCAGTGCGAGTAGCGATGCACTGGGCAGCCGACTACACTTGGCCTAGTCTCAGTTTCCCCATCTGTCACTTGGCAGGGGTGGGGTGGGGGGTGCAGCATGGGCTTTGCCTCGTAGACATTGGCGTGGGGGTGAGGCACTCCAGAGCCCCATTGTGAACTGCTCTTGTCATCACTTGGGGCTCCCATTGGTCCTACAGGCCCAGCTCCCCGAGGGGCAGAAGAAGAGCAGCGTGAGGCACAAGCTGGTGCACTTGACCCTGAAGAAGAAGTCGAAACTGACAGAGGAGGTTGGAGCAGAGCCCGGCTGCCTTGGGTGGCCCAGGCCGGGATGGGGCTGCTCTTGGGCCCCACGCCGCCTGTCCTCAGGGCTGTGGGATGGCTGGGGGCAGGAGGTTGTAGGGGCTGATCAGGAAGACAGAAAGAGGGCTGTGAGCTCAGGTTGGGCCAGGGCAGGGAGGGCTTCCCAGCCGAGGGGACCTGAGAGCTGGGAGGGGGCTGGAACGATGGATGGTGAGAGCGAGGACATTTCTTGCCAGGGCATGGACCCATTGCGTTTGATCCAAGGACCTTTCTGTGGTATGAGTGCCCACGGGGCATTGACACTGCTGATTGGTTTGCACTCAGTGGTGTCATCACCTTACCTTTCTGGGCACGTCCTGGCCCTGTGCTCCAGGATTATCCAGGCTGGAAGGGCAGACAGCTGCAAACCAAAGGCATTTACAGCTCAGGGGACTGGCTCCCACTGCCCCTACATTTATACATACCAGTCTTCCTGCCTACAATTTCCCCTTCTTCTTCTCTGCCTGGGGGTTACCTCCTCCAGGAAGCCTCCTAGGACCCCTCTGTAGCCACCAGGCCTCTCCTTGGGGCTTCCACAGCCTCCTGTGCCCGTGTCCTTGTCCTGTTCCCCATCTGAGGCTCAAGTGCAGTCTTGCAGTCACGTCGCCCCATCTGAATCCCACCTTTGCCATGGGGATCTAAGATACCAGGGAAGAAAATGCCCACGCTGTGGGACCCTGAGGGAGTGGATGGCAGGAACCGCTGTGGGTGCTCAGATGTGAGGACCCCCACAGCCTCCCATCCACGAGGGCACGCTCCCACTGCTCACCCTCTCACTTGCTGTGTCTCTGGGCAGGGTGCGGGGCGCAGGGCCGGCGTGGTGGGCTGTGTGGGACCAGAGCAGAGAAATGCGTCTGTAAGAACCTGGGCCAGGCACTGTTCACGTAGGGAGACCTGGCATTGGTGACGGGGGATGGTGACTGAGGGGTTGGAGCCCGGGAGTACTCAGGGTGTCAGAGTTGTGCGAGATGAGCCCGCCAGGAGTTGGAGGAGCAGGTCCCTTTCTGGCTGAAAGTGCTTCCCAGAGGGTGGAGGTGAGGTGTCCAGGAGCCTTGTCCCTTAGGCATGGGTGCCACCAGGCCAGTGCTCCCGGCTCTGTGGGGGGGTCATCATTCCGCTGTCTGTTCTGTGCGGGGTGGGGCAGGACTGGGTGTGTGACAGATGGGAGCCGCTCTTTGGGCTACCCCCAGGGTTCTGCTTTCTGGGGGCGTGGGCAGACTCAGGAGTGGCGTAGGGCCCCTCCTTCACCCGAGCCAGGTCGAGCCTGTGCCATCCCTGTGGCCCAGGTCACCAAGAGGCTGCATGACGGGGAGTCCACGGTGCAGGGCAACAGCATGCTGGAGGACCGGCCTACCTCCAACCTGGAGAAGCTGCACTTTGTCATCGGCAACGGCATTCTGCGGCCAGCACTCAGGTCCGTGCCTGAGGGGCAGGGGTGCAGGGGTGGGGTCAGCTGGTTAGAGAGGCACCCCACAGTTCCTGGGGTGTAGCCCTAAAAGGCTTTTGGTGACTGAGTTGTGGCTCGGTCACCTTAGCAACAGATTAAGCCAAACAATCCTGGGCTTAGTTCAGTTGCTAGCTAGTCATGTGACCTTGGTAGTTATTTCACCTGTGAAGCCTCAGTTTCTTTATCTTTAAATGGGGAATAACCACCATAGCTGCCTTGTAGGCTTGTGGGCAGATAAAACTATGGAAAGTAACACAGGAGGCACTCAGTAAATGATAGTTATTGTCATCGTTATCTGGCATACATTTTCTGCCTTAACCCTACCCTTGCCAGCTCACCTCGAGTACCCCTGACCCAGAGCTGTGGGCAGAGTTCCGGTGGTTAGCACTGGAACCCTGGCATTGCCTCCTTCCCGACCCAGGCCCAACGGAGGCTTGCCTCAGGCCCCTGGGGTGCTGGGGAGGAGAGGAGGTGATTCAGGAGTTACCAGGAGCAGTTAAGGAATCAGCTCATCTAGGTCAGTGGAGGGGAAACAGAACTTTCTGAGAACGGTCTGCACAGGACTGTCAGGATAGCTGATCCTGTGAACTTGTGTACGCTGGCTGGGAGGGCAGCAGGGTGGGGTGGGGTGGGGGAGGTTAAGCCCCATTTTGTCAGTGGGGAAACTGACGTTCTGAGAGGGGAGAGACTTGCCCAGGGGTCACTAGCCTCCCAGACCATTTACCTTTTGCTGCCAGTCCTCCCATAGCTCCTCAAGGTCAGTTATTACCTCTCAGAGATGCTCACAGTACCCAGGGTCACCTGCCTCCAAGAGGAGAAGGTAGCCACCCGAGGTGTGTGTGAGGGGCAAGAAATCGCCTCCCAATTATCTCTCCCTCGGACCTAAAGGGGTCACTTCTAGGGAACATGGTGCCAGGTAGGGGCTCTGGACCAAGAACGGAAGGCTAGGGTATCAGCTCCCTGAGGGACCTCGACTGATCCCTCCCTTCTCTTGGTCTCGTTCTTTCCATCCAAAAAATGAGCAGGGTCAGGGGCTCCCAGCTGCAGGTGATAAAGTTTCCAGTGGTCTGTGACAAGATGGGAAAAACAGGGATGTTTCCATAGCTACATTTGATTTATTGAAAGGACTATTCTTGTGATTTCGTCCTTTCTACGTTTAGAATATTAAAATTACCTGTTTTATGAAATGGCTGTGATATAGAAAGTGGGCTGGGTGTGGTGTTTTGTGTCCTTTGTTGTCATGATAAAAAGTTCACCACCTCCAGAATTTATTTTGAAGATGCACTGGTCAGCAAACTCTCAACGTGGGAAGCCACTGAATTAGATCGTCGCTCCTTCCTACACAGATTAGATCGTCCCCTTCCCACGTGTGTTAGATGGTCCCTCCTTCCCACGCTGGTCGGCCCTTCTGCGAGGCAGGGGGAGCAGCAAGTGCCCCCTGGTGGCCACTTCATCCTCGTGGGTTCTGCTCTTAGCCTGACCAGGCAGGCAGAACTGCAGCTAACATTTATTGAGGGTTTACTGTGCTAGATGCTCTATAAACCTAGGCTCATTTTTCTTCACAGCAATCCTATACGGAAAGTACTATCATATCCCTTTACAATGAAGGCAAAAAATTGCCTTCATTGCTTTAATCTGATTACAAAGGTGACACATGCCACTTAAATATTCAAACATGACAGAACGGAGTCAAGATTCCATCTGCCCAGAGAAAGTCCCCAGACACTTTTGCTGTCTCTGCTCTGCCAGTTTCCTTTAGTAGAAATTGTACCTGCTGCCAGGACTAGGGGCCGGGCTCAGCGGGGTGAACTCACCCCGGGGCCACCCACTGGCACAGGAAGGGGCAGGGGCAGAACCTGTGCTTCTCATCAAAGTGGTCACCAGTGCCTATGGCCCCTGTGCCCCAAGCAAGACACACTCCCCCTTCAGATCGTGGGGCCCTGACTGTGGATCTGGACTGAAGTCAGGAAGGCGCTTCCCGCTGGTCTCTAAACCAGACCCTGGCCCAGCCTTACCGACTCAGCCCATTTTGCCTCCTTGTGTGGCAAGTGGGAGAGGGTAGCATGTGTCCCCCCTGCTGCTGGGACAGGGGCTTTTCTTCTGGGGCAGTCTCCCTTCCACGCCTCTCCCCCTGCCTAGGGATGAGATCTACTGCCAGATCAGCAAGCAGCTCACCCACAACCCTTCCAAGAGCAGCTACGCCCGGGGCTGGATCCTTGTGTCACTTTGTGTGGGCTGCTTCGCCCCCTCCGAAAAGTTTGTTAAGGTAAGGCAGGCGCCTGGCCCCCTGGGGTGGGAAGGGGAGCTGGACTGTGTCCCCAACATGGATGGGAAGAGGCTCAAGCCATCTCCTCTCAGGCCTCATAGCCTTTTACCATCTTTCTGGCTCCTCCCAGGCAGCCAGCATTTCACACCATTCTCCCCTCTGCCCACTTTATTGGTGAGGAGACTGAGGTTGACAGCAAAGCCCCTTGGCCCCTCCACAGGCACTTTAGTTCCTCTCAGGCCACTTTCTTGACTGTTCTCAGAGCCAGGCTCAGGGTGCTAGGACACAGAGGCAGAGCAGGTGACCGCAGGACCAAGCCGGTTGGTCAGTGCCGTGAGGAGGAAAAGTAACCGCCCAATTGGGAGGCACCAGGAGGGGGGCCCTGGAGGAAGTGGAGCAGCTAAGCTAGGCGACCAGGGTGTGTCGTGTAGAGTAAGGCAGGAGGCACAGACGAGATGGGACAGGGCGACTGTGGTGGCCTTCCTGTCAAGCTGAGGTGGGTGCACCTGCCTTTGAGGGCAATGGAACTGTGAAAAGCAGAGGAGGGGTACGGGCAGACGTGCCTTGAGGAGCAGGTCCTAAGTGTGGGTGGAGTGACCAGAGACCCAAAACCCGGCCAGGCTTCTCTGATGGTCCAGGTGGGGGAGGCCAGCGTGGGGGACCCCCTCATCTGGTCTATCTGCAGTACCTGCGGAACTTCATCCACGGGGGGCCGCCTGGCTACGCCCCGTACTGTGAGGAGCGGCTCAGAAGGACCTTCGTCAACGGGACACGGACACAGCCGCCCAGCTGGCTGGAGCTGCAGGTGTGACCCCTAGCTCTGCGAGTGTGTGTGTGTGCGTGTCTCCAGGGCACTCCAGTGCCCCAGACACATTCCCCGCTTTAGGATTCTGTGGTTCTTCAGCACCCACCCTCAAGTTCTAGAATCGGAGGCCTATGGGAATGGGAGAGCCGCAGTGGATGACTGACCTCTGGCTTCATGGTCCATGTGACTTGGGCAGGCTTCCCTCTGTGTCTCCATGGTTTCATCCGCAACATGGCTGAAATGATACTCATTTCACAGGGCCTTGGGATGGTTATGTGCCATGTGGGCAGAAGCCTCCGGCATGTGGCAATGCCAGTCTCCCGGCCCCAGTGCCCCAGTGCAGGGACCATGGAGGTCCTACTGGGGTGGGAAGTACAGCAGGGCTCCCGGGTGCCTGTGACCAGGGACAGGCAGTGTCCTGAAGGGGCCCAGGGGCTCTGGGGCAGCGCTGCCACATGCCAAGGGCTTCTGCCCTCACGTTACACAACCATCACAACACTGTAGGGGGCAGAGAGCCAGGAGCAGAGCCAGTGAGCTGGTCTGAAGTGATGGATTCCCACCAACCCTGTTGGTCACTTTCAGGCCACCAAGTCCAAGAAGCCCATTATGTTGCCCGTGACATTCATGGACGGGACCACCAAGACCCTGCTGACAGACTCGGCCACCACGGCCAAGGAGCTCTGCAACGCGCTGGCCGACAAGATCTCTCTCAGGGACCGCTTTGGGTTCTCCCTTTACATCGCCCTGTTCGATAAGGTATGGCCTGCCCTGCAGCGCCCCCTGCTGGCACACTCTGGGCTGCCGACCCGCTCCAAGCACAGTGCTGCCACCTGCTGGCTCAGGTGACCTGTGCAGTTACTTACCGCCCAGGGCCTTGATTTCCTCTGTTGAGCCTGGCTCCCGTTTGGACTGTGGAGCGTTCTTCAACCTCTAAAGAAAAACCCAGCCGCACAGTGTAGACTGAAATCCAGAGCTCACTTCAGTGGATGTGGTGAGGCAGAGTCAGCCCTGCCCTGCTGCTGGAGAACACGTGGCAGACAGGCTGGAGCCGCGTGCAGCCACGTGGCTCTGAGGGTCTGTTTTCTTGTTTGCAAATGGGGGTATAATTCCTCCTCAGGTTGCTATGGTTGTGTCCTCTCACTCCTTAGTGACTCCCTGGGGTGTTGCATCCCCGGCACATCCAGGCCTGGAGCCTTTTCTGCGGAGCTAAGCCAGTGGGTGGGGTATTTGCCTCCACACTCAGCAACATCACACGCAGCAGAGGTGCCCCACACCCTGCAGGTCCAGGAACAGAACCGCGCTGCCAGTTTGCCTGGAATTTTCTCCTCTACAGATAGATGCCTCTGCGTTTTCAGTGACCATTTGTTTCTCAGTTTCACTAAAGGCTTAGACTAGGAAATGGGAGCGCCCACGTAGCTATGCCGGCTCAGAGCCCAGGGCTGGGGTCCAGGGGTCCCGTGCTGGTCTGCCTCCTCAGTGACCTGAGCACCTCCCTGCCTGTCTCTGAGCCTCAGCTTTGCATCCGAATGAGAAGAGCTGGCACAGCAGATGGCTGTGGTCCTCCTGTGCCTGTTCACCTTTCTGCTGTGTGACCGCCAGCCCTGTGCCCACAGGTGTCCTCCCTGGGTAGTGGCAGTGACCATGTCATGGACGCCATCTCCCAGTGTGAACAGTATGCCAAGGAGCAGGGTGCCCAGGAGCGCAATGCCCCATGGCGGCTCTTCTTCCGCAAAGAGGTCTTCACTCCCTGGCACAACCCCTCAGAAGACAACGTGGCCACCAACCTCATCTACCAGCAGGTGGTGCGAGGGGTCAAGTTTGGAGAGTACAGGTGTGAGAAGGTGAGTGCAAGCGAAACCGGCTGACACGGCTGTGGGTTTCCGAATCTGGGCTGAGTGTTACTGTCTGTGACCCACTAGCTAATGCAGAGGTGAGCGCGGTCTGGGCTCCTCCTGGATTTAACACCATCTGCAGGAGCGCAGGCGGCCAGTGCCAGCTGCTGCCACGCCGCTGCGGTGACCGGACTGCAGAGGCCATGCGTCCTAACGTGCGGTGTCGTCCTTAGTCTAGGAAACTGCTCTAAAGGTGTGAGACCGCCGTTGGCAGCCGTATATCCTTTTATCTCCTTCTGAGGACAGGAGCCATGAGGTTGTTTTGTTTTTGAAGATGGTGACGATGGTTCTCATAATACTGATGATTTCGTTGGTGATTCTGATGGAGGAATAAAGGTGGAAATGATAAAGATGAAAGGGATGGTTGTTGTTGGTGGTGATGGTGGAAGTAGTGATAATGACCGTGGTGGTAGTGGTGGTGACAGTGGTGTGGGGGTGATATAGCAGTGGTGGTGATGGTGGTGATGATGGTGGTGATGATGATGGTGGTGATGGTGGTGATAGTGGT